>JAGVSQ010005898.1:0-12492 GCA_022683975.1 Rhyacophila evoluta
TGCTCTCCGCATTGGCATGACTACTGGCAGGATAGTCCTGCATTTAGGAATGAATAACAGCTAATCTTTCCGATTTCTTAAGTAATTATCAAGGACATACAGACCAACAATAGCAAAAACGGCAGAGTTATCAATAAGACCACGCATAATTTTAAAAAAATGTGTCGTCAAATACATATTCCTCCATAGTTTTAAGCTACAATAAGAAAACATGCCCAAAATGAAAGCATTGGATAAAGCCATAGATTGCATGCATGTACCCGCAGGTACAGAAGTCTCAAAAATTTCTTCTGAACCCTCTCCACCACGAGGTCGTATTTCAACTGATTCGACAACAACCGATCCACTCTTTAGCCTGCTTCAAACTAATGAATCATGTGAGTGAGTATCAACAATGAAGTGTAGACTTGGTCTGGCAAGAATCAAACCAGCGGTTTCCGGCTTCAAACTGCACACACCAATTTCTCAGCTGCCGGAAAAACCGATGATTCAAGTATGATCATTTAAAATAACATATATTACGTAATTAAGTAAAATTATTAAAAACTATTTGCAAATAAAATAAATATATTTTGAAAATAGCCTGAAATGAAAGAATACTTTATAGCTTCTCTAATAATGTCAAAACTCTTTGCTATTGTTATCATGGTATTTGTTATCATTTATATAATAGAGCTTTCGATATCACGGTATAGCTCCAGCTGCTCACGCTTCAACGAGTTAGTAGGTCGCCGGTTGTTCGTTACATCAAATTAACACGTGTCCAGTAACTGACCTTAATTGGACACGTGGTACTTGCGTTGTGTTACGAAATAAAGTGGAAGGGAGTGATTGAAATGGGTACGCTAACTAGATCAACGCTCGGTCTACAAATCTCAAATTGTGAAAGTCTAAATAAATCTAGTTATCACACTGTATGGCCTATCTGATTATTATCGAACCGAAACCATAGAATAATCGAGGATATTCATTTTATTCGAGCTTTTTTTTCATTAAGCCTGCTAAAATATTTTTTACCGTTTAAAAAATAAAGCATATTGATTTACACAGTGGGTAAATATCCTTGCAATATTTAAATCTTTGCAATGTGAAGACATGTATTGACAGATTATCTCTCAACAGAATTATTTATCACCTAATTTCCCAACCCAATATTCTCAGATTTTTAAAAATCCAGCAGATGTAAGAATCGGACCCGCAATACCCAGACTTGAAGCGCACACGCTAACCTATTCGCTACTGGGGCGAGACAAAACCTACACAATATTTATAAATGTTTTCACATAATAATCAACGATATTAAAATTTTTGACAGAGTTTTATTAAATAAAATTTTTATAATACAGGATTCATATAATTTATTTCTTGACTAATCTTTATCCACATTTTCCACTTTTGGAGGAGATATTAAAAAAATATCAATATTTTATTCACAATTAATCATTTCTCTAGACATCAATATCTTATTTATTTTCAATATAATAAAACGGTACTATGTTACAGGTTGTTATATTTTCTTTTATATTTTATGATAATGATAAAATATTAAAAGCTCATACAGAGCTTTTTTCCGCCAGTAATTTTCAAAGTGAATATTGACAATTACTACGCATTGTTCAATTGCTTAACTTTTTATAATTAAATCTCAAAGTAATGACAGAGATGAAATATATTTACTCTGGTTTTATCGCAGAAAAAATGGCGGTTAATTTAGAATGTCAGTTTATTTGGGTATTTCGAAGCATATAAATTACTACATAATGAGAAAAAATTTATATTTAAAAGCTTCAATGATATTCCAGTAAATGGCGCAGTGCTAAGTTTTCCTCGCGTTTTAACAGCATCACCAAGGCTCTATCAAAATTTTCCGACGGTCGAAAAGCAAACAACTCATTGGATGCGCTTTTCCATTTCTACCGGAAGTGCATTGTTTAACGTTGCATGCATTTGACAGGCTTTTTTCCAAGTATTTTATGTTTTATTTTTTTGCCATACAGAGATAAATAGAAACCCAGAGTTGTTTTAACACTGTATACCAAGCATTTATCTGGAGTGTTTTTCAATTATCAGTTGGAAATAGTTCAGTTTCATATAGTTTTATATTGAATTTAAACTGTACAAGGCTGGCTTTTTTTTATTGTTTTAGTAGAACGTATGTTGAACTTGTTAAAAATTATTTGTTGCGTATACAAAATAGAGAGAATTAAACGTTTTTTAAAATAGTTCACCTAATTTTAAACAAAATAATATATAGGTACGTGAGTAGTGTTATAATTATTATCTGTGATTGGGCCAAAGACGTATATTAAATTGGTTAAAAATTATTTGATAAATATAAAAAATACATAAATTTATACAAATCAGTTAGCATATTGACTGTAGAAAGGAAAAAGGACGTAACCCCCAGTTTTTTCCAAATATTTTTTTTTCGATAATCACAAAATACACTTAATACACGTTCTATCAACGTAGGCTGAAAATGACAATTAGTGTCTATCTAAATTTAGCTTTTAAATTTGAAGATGGGATAGATTTTTTAAATTCACGACCACGAAAAAGGACCTACACCACATCAATTTTACTGATTTTTATTAATTACTTAATAAATTTAATATTTGACAGGGCAAATGAAGCACCAGTTTTAGTCTTCGTGTAAAGTTGCGTCTATTGAATACTTTAGACTAAAACTATTTAATAAACGTTTATGCCTCTCTTGAAATGTGTTTTATGTGGGTTACGTTTTTTCACTTTCCACGATCGATATTATTATATTAATATTAGACACGTATTTTAGCACTTATTTTATTAGACATAAACAATATGAAATAATTAACAACTCCTTTGCATTCTAATACAATTTATTAATGATTCTACATATATTTTTATTTTAATTTGTGACTTAAGTCAAATTAAGTAATAGATACTTAAGTATCTATTTGTAATTTGCATTTATTACGAATTTTAGCATCTATCGTAAATTGTTAAAAATACGTGTAGAGTCTATTCATAATATATCTGTGGCTCAATTTAAGAAGTCAGATTTAGTCCATTTTTACTGACATCACAAAGTACTGTAAATTGTTCTTTCTTTCGATATAATACTAGAAAACTGCCTAAATATCCATCTTAGGTTCGTCAGTAGAAATATTTTAAAACACATTCAGATGATTATTATGTACATTGTTGCTGAGAAGCAAATAATCACCTAAATTGAACAATTAATTTATAATATTTGACACAGGCGCTTCTAGCAATGAAATACACATATATATTATATCAATAATTAAGCCATATTAGTTTGCATTAAGATCAGTGATATGATTCAAACTAATGCGTGTAGAGATATTCTTCATTGAATGGGTAATATTTTAAATAAAACGACAATTGAACGTGGTATTTTAATTGTATTAATAACAACCACGAGACTTGGTTTTCAATGGTACCATATACTTGAATTAAAATCAATTCAACATTAACCATATACGTATAGCTTCTTATTTTGGTGTATAAGGTTGCTAGTTCAAATTTTGTAGCTGCACACATATTTTTAAATTGTAGTTTGTATTATCTCGCTTCCATTTCTCAACAGTGGTATTTTCAAGCATCCAAAAATGCAAGACTAAATGCCCATTGGGTTGACCAATTGTCCAACTTACAATTGTCGTAAAAAATATCTATCAAGGCTTTTTCATATTACAGATATATATATACACTCCACTTTGGAGTGGATATTTTCATACTGTATATCCATATGCTTCAATTTGGGAGCAAACAAGGTAAAAAAAAGTTTTTTTATTGATTTTCTTAACTGCAGATAAATATAACTAACTACATTTCAACAAATTTGCATAACGACTTGTAAATTCTGATTCCAAAATCGTAATTTTTTGTTTCGTAAATGACTTTTTTACTTTGTATTTTAATTATATTGAAGTAATTAAATAGCATTTTTGTAACAAGATATTTGTATTACAATTCTTCGACTGCAGTAATATTCTGATGATCCTAACGGAAAATGCTACTATTTATTATTATTTTTGATAAAATAACATTGCATTATTTGAAAAGACACCACCTTTTTGAAACATTACGGCACATAAAAAATATGAACCAAAATAATTGTTCTGTACGTAGCCACTTAGCATTCAAAATAAAATATTAATTTTAAGCAATGGAGGATTTAATGGCCAATAGCTGATGTCTATTGATTGTGTTAAAACGATTTAAAAGTAAAAATCTTTACATTGTAAATATTCATATTTTTCATATTTCGAGAAAACATTGTTAAAAAAATATGTTATCGACTGTAACTGAACATAGTTTAAAGTTGACTGGCAAATTTAATGGTTTGTACAATTGGCTTTGGATGGGGAGGAGCAATATTATTTCTGGCATCGCTTTTCGGATTTTCCTATAGCCCTGCTTTGTTTTGTATTGAGCGCAAAATGGTCTACGGAAAACTTGTGCATTTGACAGCTTTTTAAAACATCACGAAAAAAATATAAAATAAACAGAAATGTCAGTTGAAGATATAGACTGAACAATGCGGATGAAATTTAAATTGTTCAGACATCAACTTAGTTTGTTTTCATCTTCATTCACTAAAAAAAAAATATATATCCGATTTATTTATTTACTAGATGTTTATCATTTTTTTTTTATATACCATGTCCGCTCCCAACGTGAAGCATGTGAATCTTCACAGTGTGAAGGTATCCATCTCGAAAGAGGAGTATATGGATCTCCGTAATGTGAAGACGTCTTGACAGATTATTTTTCACAAGACAAATAGTCAACCCAATGGGCATTCAGTCCCGCATGAATTTTTAAAATCCGACAGATGGGAAATCGAACCCAGATTTCTAGGCGCACACGATACCAGCTGCACTATTGGGAAGGCTAATAATTAAATAACATAACTATAGTTAGTAAAACGTTAATTAACAAATGAAGATAACGTCTCTGATGAATTGAAATTATAGTCTGCAAGAATGTTTTGAATCGAATGACAGCCTGCAAGTCTATAATTATTCTTCTTCTGCTAAATCTGATCGCTACATAAATAATTTGACTGTCACCTTTATGATTCACTGCTATACGTAAGTCACCTTGTATCGTCTCAGGTCATACCAGTATTCCTTGATTCTACTGAGTCATCCTGTGGATTTTACTTGTATTTTGAGACACCAACTGCATCCGATTTTAAGTTTTAGCACCACTGTATAACTTTGGAGGCAATAGGAGGGTACTGCAGCATTTTGGATCTAATAGAACGAATACACAAGATGGAAAAATTTATATGGTAAGCGAATTGTTACTAGACTTATCAACATTCAAATGACTATTTTTAAGGTCATTTTCATGCACACCATAATTTTTATGGCTGGGCGATCGTAGTTGAATGAAATTTATGAGTCTACAGTGTAAATCAACTTACATTTCATATTAAACAAATATTGACCAATGCATCAGTATTCAGTCAATTGAAAATATAGACTGTAAGGACAATAAAGTTGTTTTGAATAAGCCAATCATATTGAAGCCTAAAACACGTCTTGTCAAAAGCCTCAAATGAATTATTGTAGAATAGGACTTCAGCGATTGGATGCAGTGAAAAGAAACCTAATGAAATAATACATCGGTAAGCCAAATGTCAATTTTAAATGTTAAGATTCAACCTTTGGTATAAATATTATCCACAAGAATAATGCAATTAAATTTGATAGGTTACATATAGTCTAAATAATTGTGAATTATAGTTTCTATGCTATCTAGAGTAAAAATTTGAGTCTTAAAATAGAGATTAGATCTAGTTATATGGAAAAAAATAGTATAAAGTCTTAAATAAATTCTGGAAAATATTATATTATACAAAGTAAACGTAGTGGAGATGGAGAAATCAAGGCTTTAAATAATTTATTAAGTATTACTATTACTATTGTATATTTCTGAAAAGTTTAAGCTTTCATGTTTTTACCCCTTTTATGAACGTAAAGATGATTTGGATTTTCGCCAATTATTTTCTTAAGTGGCTCTATTTTCTGTTACACTTGAGTTTTTAATTATAATATAAATAAAAAAACAAAATTTTATATTAATCCTTGACATCGTTTACACTGTAGAGGAAGCACGTGTAGTGTTTTTACAAGCAAAATGGTTAGTATAAAGTGATTAATGATATTTCAAACATAAGATGGTCAAAATAATCATAGGAATGGTGAGAGATTATCACAAAATTAAAAGGAAAACATTAACTCTATTGTGTTGTCATGCCTTAAAGTATACGTAGAACTTTTAGATGAATAACTTAAAGTAATTTATTAGAACGCTCTGTGATAGCTCTATGGCAATTGATTGAAATAGTTTTGTAAATTCAGAAGAAAAACGTTTATAATACGGTATATAAATGTGAGAAAATTCGACAAAAGATGGCAAAAAAGTGTGGATTATACTCTTCATTTTTCTGATATTGGACGTTTTTTTCTCTCAATTGAAAGTATAAGAAATTTTTTTGCTGCTAAAATGTTTTTCAACATCTTTAATCAAAAATCTCAACATGTCTATTAAGCCATGGGAAATGGTAGCGTGACTCCGTTCATGAACGTGTATGAAGCGGAAAGAGTTACTCAAGTCGATCCAACCAGTTTGATTAGATCTACCAGATTGGACCCATCGGGCCATCCGACTTGGTTGCCACAAGGGAAAATTTTGTTGCTTATAAAAAAATTGCGGGTTTAATACGGTGACCGTGAGATTGCTTGACCAAATAAGTCTTCAATTTTTCAATAAGCCTTTTTTCTCATTCTATTTTTTTTTTAACTTCATCACATTTGAGTGCGTAGCAACCTAAGTCTCGGGTAATTAATATTTATTCCTGGAAAATTCCCATAAAATGAAGAAGAATACTTCTACGGGAAACGCCTGATTAAGACCAGGTGTAAGGATGGGGCGGGTGGATGTTGGGCACATTAGATAGTATGATTCCGTTCAAAACAAGGAGAGGGAAGAACAGATAATGTAACCACTTATTGATGAACAAAAAACTGGATCGCGTATGGCTGTGTGTTGCAAATGCCTCAAGAAAGTCTTAGCCTGAACTGTCTATTCTTCAAACTAACCAGTTTTTGGCGTTCTTGAAGGCTGCTAACTGTTACTTAGAATATATTCGCTAAAGCTTAGGAATGCAAAAATAATCTAGAAGGACGCGAAAATCCTGGCGGGATGAAAGAGATACTTGTAAATAGCGTGTGGTGTTTTTATGCTTGAGGAGTTGACACAGAAGAAAAAATATAATTAATAATGAAAAGTATAATAGAAGATGTAATGCAGATTAATTTCAATAACAAAAAAATTGAAAACCATTTTATACAAAATTTTAAATGTTATGATGAAAAGTGAAATTGAGTGAACCAAAACAAAAGATTGTTTCAAGCACTGGATAGATAGATGAAATAAGTAGAAACTGCGAACCGGAATGCTCTCAAAGTATTTGATCGATCAGTTTTGAGTTGAGACAAAGACCATATTAGGTACGTCTAACGCAACGTACTCTCGCAAAGTCATCAATCTTATAAAGAGGTCACAACGTATTATCACATAATAAATATGAAAAAGCTCTACTTTTTCAGAGATATACTAATATGAGCTTTTGTAAGTGCATATTTTTAATATTACTTTAACCCTATGATTACCCTTAACCCAATTAAAACTATGAAATACTGTTGCTATAAAATTTCTTCCGTATCCTCTTTCTTAGTGGAGAGCATATATCTTACACGTTGCCTCCAAGAATCCCTATCACCCGTTTATATTCTTGCGTCTTTCTAAGATACCTGCATCCTATAAATCCACTGAATACATTATGTTGATAAGATTATATTGAACAGCTTTCTAGAATGCTGAAAACCGATTAGCTTGAAGAATAGGCAGGTCAGGTTAAGACTCTGTTGAAGCATCCGCAACGTGTGGCCGAGCCAAATCCAGCGTCGTAGATCCACTTTATTAATAATGATTGGCTAATTTTCAAGATTTTCTTAGTGAAGATTTAGAAATAAAGTACATAAATCTCCGCAATATAAAAACGTATATTTTTTTCATATAAAATACTTAATAATCAAAAAATATATTGAACTTTAGTACCGGTTCTTTAGATTAAAAAAAACAATACTAGCTATGGACTTAAAATCTGCAATATCTACCACAGAGATAGATTTATGTATTAGCTATCAAAATAGATACGCTTAATACTCAGCCAGGCTGTATAGAATATAGTTACATATATTTATAAAATTATCTAGATGAACTAAAATATAATTCTAGTTAAGGTGAGAAAGTTTTCAATCGCAATGACTCTGTACATATTCGGTTTAAAGCCCAATCAAGTGACGGAGACAGATGCGATGCGAAGAAGACAGGGGATTAAGTTGAAGAGGGTTGGTGGGAGTGTTGGGGGTTCTGGGAGGTGGGGTCAGTTTGTGGAGAATCAGATAATGACGACACTTACTTGTACAAGTGGATCAACACCATTAGTGGGCATGTGTACCTGTGTATTCACTTAGTATACTTGAGTCAATATCTATATTAATCCTATAACGTTTGGCCATAGCTATTTTAAGAGAATGAACTGTCAGGTAAATTACATGCGAATTGTGTTGATACTTCTTTGATTACATTTTCTCTTTAATCAATTTTTCTACCATGCTCGCTCTCAAAGTAGAGCATATGGATATACACACTGTGAAGATATCCACTCCGAAAGTAAAAAATATGGATCTCCTCAATGTGAAGCCGCCTTGACAGATTATTTTCACGAGTTTGTCAGACAAGTCCTGCATTTTTGGATTGTTTTAAATCTGACAGATGCGGGAATCAAACCCGCATTCTTCGAATTGCTAAATATGCACACTAACCTCTACGCTATCAAGAAGACAGATCTATTTAGGTGAATATATTATTAAAAAAACAATTCGATTGATATAAAACGCTATTTAATTTCCTCTATGTTTTCTTCAATATCTTCTCCCTAAGTAAATTATATGGATAGCACATGCCACTTCCAAGAATCCCTATCGCATCCCAGTATTTTTGCATCATCCAAGTCACACCATTATTCCAAAAATCTGCTAAATATATTCTAAAGATAGTATTTGGCAGCCTTCCAAAATCCGATTAGCTTAAAGAATATGAAGTTCAGGTTAAGACTCTCTTGGGGCATCAGGAATGTGTGGCGAAACTAGGTCCAACAATACAGCTTCACTTAATTAATAATTAGTGGCTGCATTGTCCGTTGACTTACCTTCTCGCTGTGAACCAAGTTATACCACTCTATCCCCAGAATTAATTTTAGTGTATTTTGTTTTAAAAATAACTAAAATTATTAAAATACATGAAGAAACAGTGAAAAAATAGAGTTAATTTTGAATATGAACGGATACTATAAAAGAAGCAAATAAAATAACATCAACGTGGAATTTTTGTGCTGTATATTATTAATAGAGATGTTTAGTGTGAATTTCGTGCAAATTTACCAGGCTAGGCAGTGTTACGTAAATGCAAGTAAAAGTATTCTCAACTTGCTTCGGTGTTTTGAAGGAGAAATGATGATTTGGATAAGCAGATGATGGGAAGAACCAATAGCTTACAGTACATTAAGATCTAGCGCCAGAATAAATAAAAAAGAAAAAAGAAGAATAAAGAAACAAAAGATGAAAGAGATGTGCAGAAGAGAAAACTGAATGATATTTGCAAAGCTCAGCTGATTAGTAAGCGAGTACATTTTGTGCCAAAAGTTATAGGTTCAAATTCTGAAGCTGCGAAAGAATTTTTAAGCCTTAAGATGCCTAACTCAATATTTATTAAAATAGATATTCAACAATGGTGATCTACTGACAGATAATATTTAGCCATACAATCAAGTTTTGAAATGTTTGCTTTTAAATTCATACTATCGCACTTTCTGCTAATAACAGCATGATATATTATATAATTAATATTTTTGACTGATGGTGCTTGATGGAAATTGATTTTAAATTCTAAATTGCTTAAAACTGGTAAACTTTCATTTGTAAAGTTTACATATGGAAGTTTGATTTATTATATTTTTATTTTATGACTTAGATATTTTACATGGACGTTAAATTAACAAACAAAAAATGCACAAATAAAAACTGAGAACAGTGAAATAAAGTGACATTTTAATAAAAATTCACGTAATTGTAGTAAAGGTAGATTTATATATTTTATTTTGAACGATAAATATGTTTATAAAAAATGATGACACAAATTATTGCAACTTAGCCATCCGCCTTGAAAAACTAAATTTAAATTGATCTTCTAAGTAAATAAAATATATAAATTTAAATTTCTTCTTCTTCTGGTATCTGCTCACTCCTAAAATTAAGCATATGGATCTACACGGTGTAAAAATATCCCATCCGAAAGTGAAGTATATGGATTTCCGCAATGTGAAGACATCTTGAAAGATTATTTTTTTACGAGAACCGTTTATAAGACGATTGCTCAACCCAATAGGCATCTAGTCCTGATTTTTTTTTGGATTTTTTAAAATCCGACAGGCGGGGAATTGAACCTACATTCTCTTGATTGCTAGCTACGCCCGCTACCAACTACGTACGCTACTGAGGAGACAGTGATTTAAGGTTAGTATTACATAAACGTAAATTTAATATAAAATGCCGTAGTAATATTTTTCTTTGTTCAGTTATATAAGTGTAATTTACACATGCGTGATTGTCATATGTGAAGGGATACACGTGTTCAATTGTGTTGCGCGCATTTGTCACGATACTATAACGTTGTGTACATTTTGACTATTAAATCAGTCTACTAGCTCTAGTTTAATGAGTTTTAGCAGTATCGAAACTAGTTTCATTCTTTCAAGATTATTAACTACATTGTGCCATTATGTGACAGATATAACTAATTATTGTTCAAAAGTAATAATTGTCAGGCATTTGTTATAAAGCAAATTCCGTTTTGCTGGCAATCCGCTTTTTGAAGACTTAAGGAAATGAGACATTAAATAATAACGGATAATAATGGACGACGAAAAAGGGAAGACGGATCTTCTCAAAGTTGGTAATGAATAGACTCTAAGTGATGAAGATAATCGATGTGGCTGGTATAAAGCGAATAAAATTGGTGTATTATTCAATGGTGATATTTCAATTTGATAATAACGTCACTTAACGCCACCGGTATGGGTTGAGCAGTCATTTTATTAGAGTCATCATCATGTGTCTTAGATTAGACATCGGCTATTTTTTTATTCGTAAGTGTAAATCTAACCCAAGAGTAGGGAGAAAAATGGCTTGTTTACTTAACTTTTATTTATAATTGCAATATTTGTATTTGCTTTGCTTTTAATTTTTAATATGTCATACAAATGCATTCAAGTTATAACCTTTCAAACCGTAGCTTAAAATTTTAACTATAACTATAAAACTTAGGTAGTTACTGAAGAAAAGCCAGAATTATAAAAAAATAATGATATCAAAAACGATAAATAGTAACGGTTGATATATGTATATTTTGTTTTCTCACACTGTGGAAGTGACGTGTTAAACAAGTGAAATAGGGACAGATGTACTTAAATTACTGCCGGTGCGAACATTGTGCGGGTGCAGTGAACTTTTTCTCTCTCTTCGGTTGCCTTAAGTTTACTTTATTTAATACATTTTTATTATTAATAGTATCCCCCGGTGGCCAAAAAGTTAGCGTGGGTAGTTTGAAACCGGACATAATAAGCTCAAGTCTCACAGATACAGAAAGTTGAAGAGTCAAAAGATACAAAAATGAAGACCAACATGTCGAGTAATTGGCTGACAGCTAACTGCCGCGAAAAAAGCTGACAGTATGTGGAAAAAAAGGACTCAGCCCTCAATCTTTCAAAATTGCTTTTATTCAATAATCAGAATACATGTTTTTTAATACACGCTCTATCAAAAAGAAGTATGCTGAAAATACCGAAGTAGTGTTGAAATTTAACATTCAAAATTGAAAAAAAGGTGGACTATGAAATTTGCCAGCAGCAAAAATAGTTTTCAAACAATCAATTTTAATGATTTATCTTAAATAACTTATAAAATTAATGTCATATTGAGTAAATAAATATCCAGTTTTAGTCTGATAATTTAATCTGATAAATATGGTATATCTGTAGAGTAAATAAAAAAAAATTAAAGAGACTAATATCTATATCTAAGAAGAAGGATGTAAGTCACAAACTTGTTTTTAGCAACTATTTGTTTTAAATGATTATGTTTATCAGTGCCAAAAAGATGGAAATCGTATCACAAGAGATTGAAGTAATATCGAATTGCATTTGGATGTTACAACCGTAACGCGTTAGAAGCATAAGGATTCAGAAAGATGAAAGGATTAATTTCTATTGTATATATTATTTATTGATCTACGTAAATATTTATGAAAGTTATGAGTCTTAAAAATAAATATATTTACTTTCTGTAGTTG
>JAGVSQ010005899.1:0-17067 GCA_022683975.1 Rhyacophila evoluta
ATCTATCGCACTCACTTTGGCAAATATTGAATACGCTTGTAGATTGACGTGAACTTATATATATAATAGCCACTTTGTCACCCTGAATACTAACTAAGACTAAAGCTAAAAAATGAAAATCGATTTCTAACGAGAAATACCAGCTCATGATAATAATCATAATCACTTTTTGCTTAAATTCAATGTTATTCATTGCAATTAATATATGTTTCTATGCATGAATTCCTTCAAATTAATATTTTATCTTGGTTGTGTGCAAACGGATGATCAAAATATGCTTAACATCGAATCAAATTGTCAACAATAAGAGCCATCATCGAAACTGATTGGGCTGCGAATAAATTATTATCACTTAAACAGCGAATATATATAATATTAAACATTCCTTATTAATCGAGACGTACTATCAATGAGAGCATATTGCCATCAACATAACGACATGTGAATAATTCCTACGGGTATATCGAGTTTCAAATCAAATTTCAGCTTTACCTTTGCCTCGGGTTAAATATCAATATTAAATCACTCCGCTAATAATTGATAATTAAAGCGTATGTGCTACTGATTGTTCCAGCGTTTTAATAATTAAAATAAGCTTTTCCTAGAAAATTTAAGCCCGTTTTAAATTTTCTCTCAAGATAACTTTGCTATAGTGGAAAGTTTAAGTGATTATTTTACTAGGTGTACCAGTTAATAATATACTTTTTCTTCCGTTTCTTTATATTTCTTCCTTCGAAATCTTGTCCGCTTTTAGACGATCAAAAATGTTTAATATTTCTCCAAATTTTTTGTTGAATCTGACACGCATCTTCATCGAATATACATGAAATTTTTGTCTTAATTTTTAAATTGACCTGGGTGTTATTCATTTTTTACATTGAATGTATATTTTGATTAAACGTTTGAACCAGCATTCGTAAGTGTCTTGAGATTGAGTATGCTTTCTACAAGCTTTTTCAAGCATACGATAATTTTCAGCAGCACCTTTTTTTAAATTAAGGTAATATACATTTTAAGCAAAGTACGCATAAACAAATGTATCTTTTTCACATATTTATCTTTGTGAGTAATTTGGAAACAATCTTGGACTAGAGCGAACTTAATGTATTTTTTTCTTATTTAAATAATAATGTGGAAACATTATATTTCTCTGAATTAAGAACTAGTGTGAACTGATTCAAAGGCTCGTAATCTTAACAACTAAGCTACTAATTCAAAATAAATACAATTATCAACAAAATTTTACTGTTATATAACTTCTTAAATTTTATAATTCACTCTCATTAATATTAGCACTGATTTATAATAGTTGTATCCGAGTAATAATTTTTTGATTTTTATTCTATTTATTATATTCTTCACTATATTAATTCCACGTTTACCAATTACAGTTCAATGAAATATGTGAATCAGATTAGAAGCTTAAATTTATTTTAGTGAGTTTCTTGAAAAATTATTTCATACTGCATATTGGATATTTATCAATACATTCATAGCTCGTGAAAAGGGAAAAAAAATATGAAAAATTAAATAAATTTTTCACGACGAAAATTTCGTTTCAGAAGTATGCCGAAGCAATTTACACTTTTGTTTCACACAAATTAGGAAGGTGACTTTGAAACGTTAACTTTTCATTTATTTATAACATGTTGTGAGCATGTTCTAACTTGAAATAAACTTTAAAACAAATATAGTAACTTCAAAATGTGAGGCTTTTTCTGAAAGTCTTCACTCGCTCAGCTAATTAACCCATTGAGACATCCCATGATTTTTAATTTAGCTCATATTTTTTTTTAGATGTCAATTTTTTTTATTCTATAGCATATAACTTCGTAACGACTTTTATTTCTTCAAATATATTCACTCTGGTATATTATTGATTACCAGTATTTAACGATCATAGAAAAAAGCTGTGGGAATAATGCTATGATACCATATATATATATATATAGTTGAGCACACTAGTAATTCTGATCGTGTATTTTACGATAGTAAATTTTATACGAACCTTGTTTATGATATTGTTTTGAATTTCAAATATGGCAATATTTAGTCACTTTGATGGTAATGCCTATTGTAGAACGTGTGTTTTTTTGGTAATGGTGTGATAGCCAAAAAGCTTTCGACAAAACTAATAAACCTATAAATTTAAAAAAAAAAAAATATTTTCAACACTGTTGATGTACGTATTGTTAGGCCATTCGTGTTACTAATACATTTTAGTCATTAATTCATGGTGTATATAGTTGTGAAAAATTACAATTAAATAATCATAGATTATATTAAAAAGCAAATATAAGTAAGAATTAGGTAGAAATCTTTTACTTGTGAAATGCAAAAAAACGATGGAAAAAGTACTGGGTGAATAAAAATTGAGTTATATGCATTCCTTGAACTACGTGATGAATTCGTTCTAAAGGTTCGCACTATGTGAAAAATCACGTAACACGAGTAACAAAAATACTTCGTGAAATTATAAATTTTTTAGTCTGAATTTTATTTTATCTATGCCTCACCTACAGTTTTTTTTAAATCGTCGATATCGCGTAACCCAAAAATCACTTGTAATATTATAATCAATCTATCCATATAGTATATCTATTGACTCCCGTTAATTCAAAAAGCAATCCATTTAATATATTTAAAAACACAACATTGTTTGGTGATATAATTAAGCAAATGATATTTTGTTACTTGATATTATAATATTATCAAATAACTATTTGGTAATTCCAAAAATATGTATTTTACATATAAATTAAATTCTGATCTTCTTAATAATATTACATTGTTTACTGTCTACGTAAACATCACGCTTAAATAAATACACTCTGTGTAAATACATATTAAGAATAAAATATTTCCTCTCTCAATAGCTAATGAGTAATTATTAACCTGGGGTTCGTGGGGTTAACCACGAGACTAATCTCGAGTTTACCAGTATTCAGAATATGTTTTTGTTAACGGATACGTTTTTGAAAAGCGTAAGTAAATCATGATTATAACGCAAATTAGAGAGACAGAATAAAGCTTAAAGTTTGTTTTGAATGTCAGAGTTAAGATTGACTCGAAGTTTTGTATTCAACTATTTATCAAGGTAAAATAAATTACATATTCCCGTAATTTAACTATCTCTTACTGTTATACAGTAAGTAAATAATTAATTTATCTTAATAATGAACGGTGAGACATCTTCTTGATATAATTATTGTTTCACAGTGGCTTTTTATAATATTTTTATATTTTACTAAGTGAAATAAGAAATTTTTTAAGGAAAATATATTAGAAGACTATTTATAAATACATACAGATGTTTTAATAGTATATAAACAAAATAAATATATTTTTTAATTGCAGTAATTTGACAGATAAACGATAAGCAGTATTTTTAAAAACTCAAATTGATATCTTCTTACTGTGTAGATTCATATGCTCAACTTTCAGAGTATTATATTATTTATTTTAATAGGATTTTTTTTTCTGTGGATGTATTTAAGGTGGGCACCTAATACAGACATTTTGAAAATCATGAAACAAGACAACTATGTAGTGGTTAATAATTTTAGAAAAAGATTACAGCTTTCAATAGATTTTCAAGTCACTGCTTTATGATTGGTTTACTAAACATCCATAGATCATGTTTTTAAAAACAAAACGTATTTTAAATTGATTAGAAAGTTTATACAATATCATATACTGTAATTCTATTTTCCTATATCCCAGTAATATTATGGCTTTAAGAATAGCTAATTTATTATAGATCTGTATGCATTTAAATCACATTTGTTTTTCATTTTACTGAACATTTGACGGATTTTCTATTTGACAGACCAATATTAAAGTGACGAAGTGAATAATACACATGATGGAAGTTCATATGGTTATATTTAATGACATTAATATACAATAATATTCTTCAGTGTCTGCGATAGCTATTTTATCAATACGTTTAAAGTCCTATACCATAAATGAATATTTATATGAATAGTATGATAACACGACGTGATATAGTATATTATATTTTTTATAAACCTAATAAAATATCAGCGTAATAGTGTTTTAGTATTTCCGCAAGTATTTATCTGTCTCCATCTAGAATACTCCAACCATTATTTCCAACCAACGGTATTTTCTTTGCGTGCCCTTCACGATAACATACGACATTTTGTGTGTGAAAATTTAATCAAGAGAGTGTTTTTTTCCTTACTCAAATCTTAATAAAAATGAGTCTCGGTCAACTCTGATTAACGAACCTGTCCGTTCTAGGCGAGGCACTCTTTTATAATACAAAACATTATCTACTTAGGATACATTCTACGACGATGAAATTGTTTCCGTATTCGCACGCGAATAATCACCCCTACTAAAATTCCTTGCACACGAGTTTATCATATACGTGCACGATCAAAAGTTCTGTCACTTTTTTTTTTAATTTTAATTAATTTTTATCGAATTTTTAGCACACAAAAAAATCAACTTCAAATGAGATTTATAATTTAATTCACTTAGTTAAAAACGTGATACGTTGTATTTTTAATTATATCCACTTCAATCCGATATCCATTACATGTATCTTTATACTTTGAAAGCTTACAGAGTTTTTAATGAAAATTGGTTGTCAGCCAACCGTTGAATTTATTAAGTATCCACTTTTTTATCTCAGAATGTTGGCGATGTATATAGAGAATCGGAAGATGCAAAAATATAGTTTACTCAAATCAGCATATTTCAGTGTGAAATAATTTAAGTCTTGGGTAATTCTCGTTGAATAAAATAAATGGCTTCTCTATATCAGAACTCCGGAATATGTTTAATTAACAGTAAGTTTAAGAAACGGACAGATGGATGAGAGGAATATTTAAAGCAGTGTATTTTAAAATGATGTAAGTTGTAATAAGTGCATTAATATGTGCACGTGTAAAATGAAAAAAAAGCAAACAATAAAGTTTGCCAAGTTTTTTTAAATAGACAGTAATAGTTAAGATAATAATACCATACGTTATATGATCGAAATAAGTTAATTGATTGGTACTGCAGATATAAAGTTCAAAGTATTTTTTTCTTATTAAAGTTTCTACAATAAATTTAATCAAAAAGTGTATTGGAATGCATGAGAGTATACGTAAATATGAATCCGATAACTCGCTTCAGTTGACAGATCCAGTTAAAGTCTTAAAGATTTTTTTTCCATTTCAACTAACGTATTGTTAATAAATATAACAATTTATAAATAGATATTATAACGTAAGTGTATAATACTTACATATTAAAGATGATACGCACTACAATTTAAGTAAAAAAATACATAAAATGAAGGTAAAAAGTGACAAAACTTATAAAAAAAAAATTAAACAAGTATTTTGAAAATACTAGAAGTTTTTATTCATGCATCGCATAAATTTACACCCAGAGTTGTAGGGTGCTTATTTTTTACAGGAAACAACTAATATCGTAAATCTGCTCAATAAACACGTTCAACATTGGTCCAGGGCAAAGAAAATTCTCTTAAATATTTGGCATGCACACTAAGCGATAATTTTCTTTTTTGTTCAATAAATTTTCTTTATTCAATATTTACGTGATAGTGTGAACAATACACATTATGCTATTTTTAATATCAATAATTTATACAGTTTTACAAAATTATACAAAGCATAAGAATATTTTTGTCTAAGTTAAGGTCGTTGTTCTTGTGAGTATAAACTTTTCAATTCTTGCTATAAAGTGGAGCATATTGTTTGCATGATGCAGATATGAAATTTAAAAAAATTACATTAACATTTTAACCGTAAATTGATATTCAAAATTAATCAATATGTGGAGACTGTAACAAAACCTTCATTGAAAGAGGCAGTTGAAATTCAAGTCTGAATAAACTTCTCAATAGGCCCGACCTTTGAGTGCCACAAAAATTACACTGCTAAGCAATATGATTGATATCTTCATTTTCCATTCCACATTTACATGCTGAACAGTCCACAATTCCAACACCTGCCAAAGATTCTGCCACGTTGTAGTGGTCTGCTCTACAACGGTTAATAGTGACAATAAAATCTCGGGAGAGTGTTTTGCGAGCATACTTCGGTGCTTTTTTCTATATATATGCTTCATTAAATAATGTGAAATTTTTACATGTGAAAATACTTATGTTCAACTTTTGTAATATATATAATATAGATTGTGCATATCAATTATATTTACGATATATTCATTATATGCATAATGGCTTAAAAAAAACAATAACATATCCTGATACTGGTGAAATGAACACATATTATGAGCGTTACAGCAGCTCTGGCTGAAAAATATTAAATATTTATTTCCAAAAGTTTTTTGTATCTTCGGGGATTTACACAGTTTTCTCGCAGACTGACGATGTGCGAAGCAAAATTCACGCACATCGGTTCAATTTATCAAAGTTTATGCAAACAAAAGTTCTCATTGTCCGTGTTTTCAAACGTAACGACCCTCATTTCAACCCGACTTACCGATTATATGAGACAGTAATTTCTACTGGTGACAGTTTCTCATATTAATTTTATTCTATGCTTTTAAGACATGAACAAAAATAAAAATGGTAATGTGGGTCATATAAAAAAGGAAATATGAATGATATATACAGAGACACAGCGCTATTAAAATCATGCATACGAATTTGTAAACAAAACTTTTTTTATTTCGTCCATTTGGAGCACATGCATCTACACAGTGTGACGATGTTAAATCGAGAAACAAAGTATGTGGATTTCTACATAATTGAAAGATTTGGTTATCAAAAAATTTATGGACTCATTCGAAATCTATACCTGTGTATATTTTTTTTAATTCAGGAACTACAAAAATTAGTCTTATAACTTCCGGATATAAAGTACTCATCCTAACCTCTAGGCCACGAGGGAAAAATATCTTTGGAATAACTTTAATCAATGCTATAAAGAAATTTTCATTTCAAATTCTAATTGGTGGCAAATTTTAAATGCTTACTTGAAGTTATAATTATACAAAAATAAGAGTTTCGTTTTCATGAATTATTATATAAAGTATACTATATCGATTCTTAGTAATTTATATTTTACAGACTATATAAAAGATGGACTACAAGTTTTTAAATTATTTTTTTAAGGATAAATAAAATAAAGAGTTTGCTTGCTATCACCACGGTATTGTATTTACTAAAACTGTTAATATATGCCTAAATACATACATAACTATTGAAGTATTTTTTATCAATATTTCTAATATAAGTTGAGTGTAAGCAAAAGTAATGAAATAAAAAATAAAAAAATGTTAGTATAATAAAGAAATCATTGAAAGTAAAAATTATTTAATTTGGCGTAGTTTTTTTTGTCGTATTAACACATATGGCTGTTTTAATGTTGTCTTTAAAAGTCTTTGGTTCAACTCTATAGTGAATTTATAAAATTTAGGATAAATATAGATTAAAGCGTATGTATGTTGCTTTAGTACATTGGTATTGTTACCATTTTACATAACAGCGTTAAGATGCTGGTGACAAAGCAGTTATAATTATCTTTATGAAGATTATGTTATAATAGTGGTATTAAAATCATGCTATCTCTACACCCATGCCAAACGACGCTTTGATAGTTTGCTTCTAGGTCATTTACAGTATAATTTTAAATGACACCTTACGTTGGATGCAGCTATGTAGGAGTTAAGCTGGTAGATTGTCGTGATGGTAATGCTTTTCGAAATTTCTGTCACGTGTAATCGTATAAATAAAATTTCAAACAAACTTCTGCGGCTAACCCTAACGAGGTCTTTCAATTTTGCTCAACTATAAGGCCATAAATATACTAAAGGTTAAAAACTGTTTTTGATGTTAAACGGTAGGCTTTTATAACCATTGTTAGCGCCTCTGAATGTAAAGCAATTTACATTGGTTCTGTTCTCAAGTGGAAATTTTTATTGGCGGCTATATTGAAGAAAGCCAAGACATTAAGCAGTGACTTCTGTGTAGGTGGAGGAAGTTCAACCAAAGCACAATCTTTTTTTTATTATGACAACTTATTTTTTAATATTCATTTACATCAAACGAAAAGAAAGTCTACATCAAATATTTACATCAACAAATACAGCAAATTTAAGCGTGTCAAAAGTATTTTTCCTTTTACGAAATATTTTTATTGAGGACAAGTTTTACGCCAGACTTTTTTGACTTGATGTCTTAACAATATAATTAAATGAAAATCACCATGTTGATAAATTTTCTTTTAAAATTTGACATAAATTTTCAAAGAAAATAAAGATACTGAATAAAAAAAAATAAGAAGTAAAAAAATGACTTACAATTGAACGAACCATTAGAAGATTTTATGCTTTATAATTTATTATCTTTATTAGTACTTTATTAACAGATTTAATCTCATTCTTGATTCAAATTCACATTCAAAAAATCACCTTATTATAAATTTATTTCAAAATTAGACTGTATTACATGTTTTTAGTCTCTTGTTATCTCTAATCGACATAGAAATCGAAATTAAAATGATAATTTTACGTCATTACTGTTTACCGTTTGAGAAAAGTTCTTATGACTAGATGTATTATATATCTTCGTATTACTGGCAAAAGACGTTAAAGTAAAAAAGAGAGTTTGAAATAATCGAGTCTTAATGGTTGAGTCTTTCTGTTAAATACATTTTACGACAATCTTTTGCCAGTTATACGACAATCTGTTGTAGTACAAAATATAGATTATTAGCATCAGTATAATAAATTTAAGTCAACAATAATTGAAATCATCAGTACGTATATATCAGACAAAATTATTCAGAATAATTTTGATTTCTTTATAAATATATATATCACACTGATTTGTGAAAAAAATAAAGGCCTGTATATTATATTGAATTGTTATACTTACCATTTATCAAAATATAAATTAATTTAAAGTGATATAAATTTTAAAAGTTCCAAATTACATGTCTACAAACAGTTTTTAAGGCTATTGTTAGAAAAAGATAAATGACAGGTAACTGTAGATATAGAAAGAATACTACATATATTTTCAGTCATGCTTGCTAGAATTTAAAATATTATGTTACGCTTACTATAAAGAAAATGTTCCATATATTAAGCATTAGAAATTTGACTTTATTATTATAATCACATGAAAATAATTATGTTAGATTTAATTTCTACGTATGCATGAAAATTAAATCGTGCTTAAATACAAGAAATCGACAATCAATAAACTACGGCTGACATTCATTGTTGGCAATAAATAAAACTCTCACATTCTATAAGTATTAGATTAAAAATATCTTATTTTCCTTTGTATAGTATATTTTTTAAAGTAAGTTATACGTCTCGGTATATGACATGTGTGAATTACTTGTCTCCTTTGTAATAATATAGCAACTGCATACATTCAATCATAACCAATTGTATTTTAAATTGACTCAACTGCCAGACGCGCTTGAAGACTCATTATTAAATTATCTAATAAAATTTAACGACTTTATGAACCGTTGCTAACTTTTATCCCTATGCCGGATCCGAAATATATAACCATAGTAAAAAACTCAGTTCGCTCCAAAAGTGAAACGTATCGACTGTGAAAAATAAAAAGCACGTAACCTGCAATTTTTCAAAATAGTTTATCAGAAGGGTATAAGCCGAAGATGTCGAATTGGTGTCTAAATTTAGCTTTTAAATTCTAAATTATTTGAAACTCGTAAACTTACATATGTGAGATTACTGTTAGCAATCCAGGTTCCGCCTTTCGGCATCTTCGGGCTACATTACATGTGAGTAGTGAGCGAACATATAACATACCACCAATAATTACCTTACTATTTATAGTATTCTATCTCTAATTTATATTCTAAAACTTTAATAAAACTCATAAACTTCAATTCCACTGAGTCTTCTATAGGTTTAACGTCGCACGATATGATAATTTAAAAATATATATGTCATCTAATCAGAACAGCTAGATGATTGCTTAATTCAAAAATGAAACATTCAGGACACTCAAAACTAAAGTAATTTTCAACGAACCCACATAAACATAATAGTTTCATCAACTGTCAAGAGAGTTACATTTTGTCGTATATTTCAAGCAGTGGACGTTTAACAAAATTCCTTTCCGCGAAATTATATGATGTTTTCTTTGTATAAGATTTTTTTTACTTATAGTTATTATGCAAATACCATCGCGTGGTTGGTCGTAATTTTCACTGTATTTTTAGTCCTATCAATATGTTGAGGCGATTTTCAACCGCATAGAGCTTTGGTAGAGTTAAAAATTGTGTATTAAACCGAAATTGTTGATGCACAGTGGCGTGCCTATATTTTCATGTTATTACGTCTACACATGGATCATAACTATATTTCTCACTTATTTCCATCAATTTTCTTTGCGTACCGCCATTAAGACATGAAAATTATCTGATTATACGTGTTGCGATAGTATAAATCTGAAATATTTTTGCGTTGTTCGTGCACAAAAAAGGGGTGCCAGAATGATAACATTTTTGCACGTTTTGAAGAAAATACAAGCTCCAAAAATTCTACTTTTATTCAAGATATACTTTCAACTAAGTATTTTTTAAAATACATTTGAACTAATATCCAAATGAGAACCATTTTTTGATCAAACATGTTTTTATTTATTTGTTTAAATACATAAAAAAATAATAGTCTACATATTCAGTGTCATCATTTGAACTATATTCTTGGAGCCTGATTAGGTGAGTAAGCACGAATGTGTTGATGCGAAAAATTATGGGCTCAAATTACGAAGATATATGCGTAAAGATTAAAAAAAATAAAGTGGTTTGCTGACAACCAATTTTTGTGAAAGAAACAAAATTTCTGAAGAAAATATTAAAATCTAATTCGTCTGTCAAGAAATTATGGTCATGTTTAGAAGTAATGAATTAAACATTACTTTAATTAAATGAATTGGTGAATGTTGATGTCTCTATCTGAAGTTTGTGGTCAACATTGTTCTTTTCCACTCCTTAGTCGTCGTAATCATTTCATTACTTAGAAAGATCTTATCAAATCCTATATTTTGTATACAGTACATCCGCTAAAAGGTTATATTTTTATCAGTGGTGTTGTATTACATCCAGCTACGACTTAAAATATTGTCTTTTATAATTATCAGATATAAACAAGTTTCATCAACTGTATTATTTTATATTTAATTTAAGTGAAATGATACATATCGTAAATATTATCTTATAGTTGTCATGTATATGAATCATTGTGAGAGATGTGCGAATCAAACACGAATTCCCTGGATTACGAAGAATACATTCTCTACGCAACGAGAGATAAAATATACACAGTGCAGGATTTGATGCCTATTAGGCTGAAAAATTGTCTTATATTTATTGCAAAAAATAATCTTTCAAAATATGACTTCACATTGAGGAAATCCATGAATTCCACTTTAGAAGTGGATATCTCTACACTGTCTAAATCCATATGCACCACTTTCAGAGCTGGCATGGTAAATTCATTAAAAAAATATGAAATCACTATTCGAGAATACACGAGTCACATTATACAATATATTTGGCGGGATAACAATATCGATATCGCTGGAATGAGTTTCAAGAATATAAAGCAACCGATTAGTAATATAGAGTAATAGTTTGAACATATAAGTATTTTTTAATTGAAAATATATTTTTAATATGTATTTTTTTAGTCCTATTTTGAATCGTTTCCCTGGTAGCGTAGTCGGTAACGTACGCGCCTAGCAATCCGGGGAATGCGGGCTTGAATCCTCAACTGTCGGATTTTAAAAATCTGAAAATGCAGGACTGGATGCCCATCGGGTTGAATAATTGTCTGACAAACAATTCTTGTGAAAAATAATCTATCAAGACGTCTTCACATTGCGAAGATCTATATACTTCTCTTTCGGAGTGGATATCTTCACACTGTGTAGATCTATATTCTCTACATTGGGAACGAATATGGTATTAAAAAAAATGAATTGTGGGCAATTTTTTTCATCGTGACAGGTGGAAGCGTAACATAAAATAGTTGAGAGTTGTTAAAATTTGAACTAAATGCTAATGTAATAATATGTTTTGACACTTTCCAGCCGGCCTATCTATCATTTGTTAGCTCGCGAACGTTTACCATAATCCCTGAATATTATACAAATACGTCGTTTGTAGTTTTGCATATATGTGGGAGTGAAAATGTCATTACCATTTGCTGATGGAAATTAGTAGGCGAGCTCTCATTAACAATTCCACACCGCATATTGAATTTTTTCCCCTAATAATGGTGTTTTAACGAAAGCCGTGAAAGCCTCACCTGCCTTAATGTCTGCTATTTTTTCTTTTCTTGCACGAAACCTCCACAATGGAAAACAATAACTCGTTTAGCAGATCGTTACTAGGAACGCACGCAAATATGTTTTTGATATGAAAAAGATTATGTTTGTTATAAAACGTGAAAGAAACACAGCAAAAAATGTTACGACACTTATGATATCTGATATGATTGATTACGGGAAGTATTGTTTTTCATTTTTTTCTCTTGTTACTTAATCTGTCAGGAATAAAAGAATGCGATAATGATCCCAGGAGTCTTTTTAACAAAAAAAAAAAAAAAACACCACAGTAAAATATTAAATTTTAAGTAACTAAAAAATAATTTCATTTAACAAAAAAACAGTATCCACCCCCAATAAATGGTGTTAAAATTAATCAACTATCGCTTTAAAAATTGAAATAAATAAATTCAATATGGGAAAATCTTTCGATAACACATACTATTAGGAAGAAATAACTTAAGTAGATAAGATTTTTTTTACACCATGTTTGCTCCCAACGTGGAACATATGGATCTACACAGTGTAAAGATATCCGCTCCAAAAGAGGAGTATCTCCGCAATGTAAAGACGTCTTGACAGATTATTTTTTACGAGAATCGTTTGTCAGACAATTATTTAACCCAATGGGAATCCAGTCCTGCATTTTCAGATTTATTAATCCGACAGATGGGGGATTCAACTTGAATTCCCCGGGCTAAGCGCGCACTCCACGAATTACGCTACCAGGGAGAATTTTTAGTATACATATATTACATAGTTGCTGTGGAGTGAAAAGTTATTAAGAAATGGACAGTTTTGAGATAGTGAATGTTTTTTAACTGCAATTTTAAACACCAATAAATCTAATAAAAATGTCTATGTTTTAATGAAAGTTTTTTAAAATATTTATGGTTGCATTTAATATTTTTAAATCATTAATTATAATGGCACAATCAGATTTGTAAATGATAAGATTAATTGCAATAATTCGTTGAGTTTAGATTATTGTTGATAGAGTTTACCAACATATGTAGAAATTAAATTGATGTAATTTGACAATTTGTACATTACTTAGTTACTTTTACTCCATGGTGATGATATATTCTTTCATAAATAGATAACTACTGGAGCGAGACTAGAATACAAATAACGATTTTTAATTTTATTTGAAAAAATGAACAATTTTAATGTTGAAAAAAAAATATTAAGTCAATAATGCATATAAGTACGCGTAACCTTCATAGTATTATTGATTTAACTGAAATACCTGGAAAAAATTAATAATTATCAACCAATTTTTAATCCCATTTGGATCAAGTCCTATTTTTTGATTTTTTGAGCTCAAACAACTGCAAAATCTTAATAAATTTAAATATAAAGAAATTTTACATAATGCTCAGGTTGGCACACGCTTTGGTCCTTGAGGTTTCGGATTCAAATCTCACAGTTGTTTGAGCTGAAAAAAAAGATTCGAATAGGATTAGAATTACGTTATATGTATATATATATATTATATATATATAGAAGAATGTGATAATTACTATATTTTTTCAAATATTTAATTAACACTTCATTTTTAAATTGAATATTATTCATTTAAGCAGACTACGCGTGTGTTGAAATAATTTAATTGTAGTATAATTATCATCATATTCAGATTTTCTATATTATATTTCAAGGAGTAAAAAGTATACCAACTATATCTCAGTAAATATTTTACTATAAATAATTTAAAAATATGTTTATAATATTTTCTTTAAAGTCCTTTCAAATATTATCGAAATAAATTACTCATTAAAGCTCCATTAAATACAAATAACTTTAACTAGAATTCTCTTCCCTATTATATTTAGTTTGTAAAATATAAGTTATAATGAAAAGGCAATATAATAATGTGAACATATACGTATATATTGACATGACTACTATCTCCTTTTAAGATAAACATTTTCCACAGAAAGTAATAAACATATTGGGTTTTGCTGAGGAAATGGAATAACTTTTATGGGTATGATATAACAGAAGTCTGCTACTTCCGGATCATGAACCATATCAGGGTTACGAGTTAACGTATTTAGGATCTTAATGAGATTTTAATATGAACGTACAAATTTTATTGTACGTATGTCGTTTAAATTAAAATTTGTCAAAATAACATATTTCGAAAGTCAAACATAAATTTAATTTGATTTTATAGGAATCCAATTTATTTACAAATTAACTTTTCAAAAAATTATTATTTTTGTTAACTGTATACATTATTATTCTGTGTTTTTCCAGGCTCCAGGTAGTCTAGACCAGCGGTTTTTAACCTTTTTGCTACTTTGCTATTCATCTTGTATTTTTTTATACATATAACAATGTTGACAAGTTCTTTTTCAAATTTTTATAAAACATTTTAAAAAATCTCTTTTATTTTTCTTTTAATTTTGCATGTCTTGCACCTTTATATAATATTTTATTTTCAATACTTGAAACAATTATTTTTATAGCCAATAAGAAATTTTGTATAATTTTAATTAAAAAATATATTTGTTACTGGAGACTCGAGAGGGACAGTACGTGTTAAAGGACATATAATAAAAGTGGAATGTTTGCTACAAACTGGTATGAATTATGTTTTGAATGTCATAAATATTTATGATATAGTTATTCATATTTATGGTACAATATTTTTAATTAATTAAATAAGAATCTCAGTTTTGAATAATTTTTTTGTTTACTTTTAATAATATTTTTATCATTATATTAAAAACGACACCATTAAATTAAAAAAACTTTTAACGCAATCTAAATCAGATAATTTAAATTGATTTAAGTTTATCATGCTATCATATTTATTAAAATTTAATAAAAAGAAAATTTTTAATTCAAACTTTTTTGGAACGTGTGTATTGTCTGACTGTCGGCATGCACATCCGTTACACGGGACTTCAATAAAAAATAACCGGTTGTCAATTTTATCTGTATTTAAATATTTGTTTGAAAATATAAATGGACATGGAGTCGAACAAATACGTGAATAGTATCATTAACAGTTAATGAAAATATCAGGATACATTATTTTTCCAATCGGTAAAATGACGTGCACTTACTGACAAAGTATGCTCAATTTGAGTATAATGGATCGTCCAAAATAGAATTTTTTTTTGATACTTCTTTTTTCGAGAATTGACTGTCAATCAACTCCTCAATACATTAGGCATTCAGTGCTGCATTTTTAATTTTTGAAAAATGCAATGGTTGTGAGAATCGGACTCGCAATTTCCGACTCCGAAGTGCGTGAAGAACTCAGCCAACGAGGATACAGTCGGTATTTCTCGAATTAACTAATTTATAACAGACTCACTCTCAAAACAAATAGATTATGCTCTGTTGACTTTGAGAAATAGATAGCTTAGCATATTTCATCTCACACCTATCAACTTATACACGCTCTATCAAAATGATTTCAGCTGCAAGTGCCGAGTTTGTATCTTAAAAAAATTGGCATGTGAAATTTGCAATCGGGAAAAAGACTTCAATTATATCGTTATTTCTTAAATAATATGTTAAAAAAATATCAGATTGGGTAAATAAAATACTAGTTATACGCTTTGTCTATTGATTATTTTGATTTTGGCTCAAAATTATGAATTATATATTATGTGTGCCGCGTGTAAAGTTTGTAGCGTGTGGGTTACGTCATTTTTTATTTCCCCAGTCGATATATTATATAATAAATGTTTGAACCAGATATCGGTTAAATATCAAAATTTCTTAAAAAAATATATATACGACACGCTCTTAAAAATGCGTTTTAAATTGTCTTAAAGGATACTTTACAATGTGATATATTTTTTTTTTCATTTTCAGTTTTATGATATTAATAAACGGTAATTACATTACGTTTGCATATTCTTTTTCACATTTTTAAAAACACTACACGGAAACAATATTTTGCAAAAGTTATGTAGAAACTCTACAATTGTGTTCTCGACGAGTCACGTGTCTCAAAAACGGACATTCAGCTGTCGTCTACTAAAGAACTTTTTTCCGTATCAAGAAAGCGGAGTCACTTCAATGATATACAAACAATATCATTTAAAAATTGGATTTATATTTCATAAAATATAAAAAAATTTACATCGATTAATTTTTATTAAGTAAATTTTGTATAAATGAAAACAATCATTTAGTGAACATATTTTATCACCATTCGTTCTTTGTTACAGTATCTGGTAGTTCATTGATCAAGAAATCAATCAGAAATCGAAACTTGAAAATTTAGTATTAAGTAATATCTCAGTAAATGTATATTTAAAATCTTTATCGTGGATGCATATTTATTTTTTCCTTCGCTGTCACGACTTAAATGAAGGACCAACATAAATTTGACAACACCGTCAAATTGTTGGATTTTTAAAACCCATTCTTTATTGATACATAATTAATTTTGTTTGCAAGCTATATTGTTTATTATTTTTAATAATGTTGTATGTATGGTAGAACTGAAAGAAAACAATGTAGAAAATTGTAACATTCGTAATTCTACTGTTGGATATGATAAAGATAATTTTTGAAAATAGTCTTACATAATATAATACATACCTTGCTGTCTCCCCGATAGCGTAGTTGGAAGCGTGCACGCCTAGAAATCTGGGAGATGCAATTTCAAATCCCCATCCGTCAGATTTTATAATTCCAAAATACAGGACTGGACGCCCAATGGGTTGAGTAATTGTCTGACAAACAATTCTCGTGAAAAATAATCTGTC
>JAGVSQ010005900.1:0-17065 GCA_022683975.1 Rhyacophila evoluta
TATAAATAGTAAGTTACAATAGGATCTATTGGTAGTATGTTATATGTTCGCTCACTGTATAATGTAGCCTGAAGATGCCGAAAGCGAAGCCCGGGTCGCTAACAGTGATCTCATATGTGGAAGTTTACCAGGTTTAAATAATTTAGGATTTACAAATTATTAATTATATTTTCTTATGAATTAATTCTGTATCGGAATAGTTATGTTAAGCGGATCACCTGCATTCATACATATAATACTCATGTGGCATGAAGTAAAAGGCAGTGGCACTAACTTCACGGAGGAAACGTGAGGCGAATCCAGCGCCGTGCCGGGACGTTGGTTCCTGTTGGCAATTTCCAGTTTCCACACATCGCGCTCTGTCTTGGAATCTTGGATGTCAGAAAATTTCAAACTATTTGCAAGACGTAGCCAACCGGTTGGCAATGCACGTTTTCAGCGCTTGCTTCAAATCTTTTCATGAAAATTGTCCAACTTTTCGGGTAGTAATAAATGTACAATAAAGCTTATTATTAAGGAGAGCTATTTGAAAAGTCGTCCTATGTTTATATAACTAAGCTTCATAGTAAACAATTCTGATTTATATCTTTACATTTAAAAAAAACAAGTCCTCCGAATACTTTGTCAAGTTTTTTTTTAATATGAATTAAATTTAACATCCATAATCACTTAGTCTTTTAGAAAAGAATTAAAGTTAAGATCCATTGAAATAAGTTTTAGATACGATATTTCTTATATCGATTTGAACACTACCATCTACTGATGAAGTCAATTATTTAAACTAAAATAAATTTAAACTATATCGATTGTGGATAAGAAAACGGACGTAACCCACACGTAACATAATTTACAAGAGGCACAAAAAACGCTTATTTAATGATTTTGGGGCAACGTCAAAACATTACACGGGCACAAATTTAAAGTGCACGAAGACTAAAACTGGCATTTTATTTACTTAAGACAATACTAATTTAATGAGTAATTTAAGAAAAATCAAGAAATTTTAATGCACGTAATACCTTTTTCCTGGTCACTTATTTGATAAGGCATTCTTTTTTTAAAGTCAAAAGCTAAATTTATATACTAATTCGGTATTTAGAGCTTATATCCTTTTGATAGAACATATATTGTAAATATATTTTCAAAAGCGTGTATTTGTATTTATATGAGAATTTTTCTCGTGTACGTGGAAAACCGTGTGACAATTTGCAATGCCGTTAACATTCTATACATTATCAATAAAAGGTGTAGTCTATGGTTTGGTGGATTTTTATTTTCATCATCATTCAGTAAATCTATAATTTTTTTATTATGATATTTATTTTGTCAATACTGTTTTAGTTACATCCTTCGAACAATATTAATATTAAATATGATATTTAAAGGTTTAAAAAAATCAGATTTACCCTTTGATTTTATTAATCAGTAAGAAAAAAAATTATTGATTCCCTTTAAACATTTTTTGAAATTTTCAGATTTGTACTTCCCTTTTCATGTAGAGGGCAATATTTTTCATAAAATATATCGACTTTGGTTAAATTTTGGAAACATTTCAAATATTTGATAAACCTTCTTCCAACAGATTGATGAACTATCAAAAAAGTATCTCAAAGAATACAAATACTGATAACTAAGCATTAAGAACGAAATCGATATATTTGTATTGTATTATTCATCACCAAAACAATAATATCCATTAGCCTGATTGACCTCTAGACTAATGCTTTTAAACACTATTTTTTTCGATTTTATGATTAAATAGAATTTGTTCTTATTTGGTAATAATAATTCTTTTTTGGTTTCCGTTTTCAATTTAATTTTACCGGCTGTTCAACGCTTTTCTCCTACCGGATATTCGGCTAGACTGTTCTGTGTAAATATTTACAAAAACTTTTCTTCGAATTCAAAAATATAATTTCACTTGTATTCGCTCTCTAAAATGTATTTGCCTAGTGAAATATAAATTGTATAGTGTTTTAAAATGATAAATATTCTGTTATAATAATGAAATACTTACGGGCATTTTACCACAATGGATCTTTTCTTCTCATATATAATTTCTAAATCCTTTATGAATACATATTTATTGAATTTCAAAGACTGTTCTTATATCGTAGATCAATTTCATGCGGAATATATTATTGCCTATGCTTAAATGTTATTAATATACTCAATGTACTCGAAAACAGGAAATAGAACCCCAATTAGAATACATCGGCGAACCCTTATAATAAGAGATTATATTAGAAAGTATGTATTATTCAATTGAGTTTATTCATTTAATAAATAATTCAATATGTAATTACATTTTTTAGATATGTATATATATCATTTAAAATGTATAAAACAATATTACTGAAGAATATTTGAAATAAAAAGTTTAAAAAACTGCAGAATAAGATTGGGTTAGTCAAACAAATTCTGTTCTAGAAATATGTTCTGTTAAAAAACTGTCACTTCATCTTAAATTTAATTTATTGTCACGTAAAGTAATTTCATTGAAGGGATCCGTTATTACTCATAATACAAATAAATGATCCTTTATAAACATTTGAATTCGTTTTTTAATTCACGTTGGTAGAAAAATTAGATATCGAGTAAAATGGGGTAATATTGTGCCATAGAATTTTTTTTATTGTAAATTTTTTAAATATGCTTCATTCTAGAAGATTAATTTTTGGACGCTGTAGAATTTTGTGCATTTACATACACATTGTCAACATATCCTAATAAACATCAAATTTTACCTTGGATTCAGAGTCGAAAATGCATTTTACGTGGGCCTGGGCGAGCCCGATTGCGTCTAATCGTAGCAATTAGCCGAATGCGTGTCCTAAACATACCTACCAGTAATGTTCGTTACGACAATAATACATTTACTCGTTTTGTACGTATACAACATGTATATATGTATACATTCTGGAAAAAAATCTTCTCAATAAAAAACACTAATATTTTCTGTATACAATCTATTCTAAAATATGAAAATTGTGTTGCTTGAGACGTACGATTTTTTACTAAGTTTGATGTTTTACGAGAATGATGTCAGTAAAATTGCATTAACTGAAATATTAGGCGCAGGCATGATATTTTTGTTTATCCTGTTATACATTTTTTGCAAGAATTGTCGAAGTGTAATAAAGGTATTCATAAAAGAATAATTTGATTATTTACTCGATATTACTGTTTCACAAAGGTTGATAAAATATGTTACCTTATAATTGCGCCAGGTGAATAAGTGCTGTCGATAGCCATTTCGATTGTGACCAAGTCTAGACTATTCTAGATAACAGTATCTTAGTGATTATAGTCTGTACTAATTACTTTAAGGTTTTATGATTTAATTTATTATACGCAATTTTACGATAACTACAGCACGTAGTTTGTTGATTGCCATATAGTTTGTATCCAGTGTTCGGCTAATATTACCAAGTTAATTCTTATCCAATGAGCTTGAAATATTTCTTTCAACTATCTATTATACTATATTTAGCTATAATATTATAATATTCTCAGGTGACGGTGGGTTTTTTAACCTACTACCATGAAAAGCGCTATAAAAGACATTTCTAGGTAGTTGGCTTGCGCTGGTGCCTTCATAGCGTCTAGTGAACCAATTTACACTCCTTCAAATTTACTTGACTTCCTTCCTGGCTGGGCGACAAAGTGAACATTTTTCTTCGATCTGGCAAATACTTCCTGCGATAAATGTATATATATATTATGTCTATTATATATTAGCTTATTACCCGGTATTTACCAAGTATAGATTCAAACTTATTCACTATGCGATAATATGCATTTATTTTGCATCAGTCTATGTACATTTTGTGTTTATTTTTAACAGACATTTCACAAGCATATTAATAATCATATATTCGCTTATGAATCTTTTAAATGTTGTCTAATGACTGTTTCCCTTCACATAATATCGTTAATTTTCAGATAGAGTATAAGGAAATCATGAGTCAATAAATTCAAGTCTTATTTGGTCCCACACCACAAGTAGTGTGTTTACTCTTTATAATTTTCGCTCCGAAAGATTTTCGAATTGTAAATACATTTATCGACAGATTTATTTTCGGGAGACGAGGTTGTAAGCCAACTGATCAATACAGTAAGCATTCAGTCTTTGGTTTTATATTTATATACATTTGCTATGAATATATAAGTGAGCCGTAAGTCTTCATCTCATCAAGTAAAATATTTCATTGACTACTTTAATCGAGTTTCCCGGACGCAGAAACCACGTTATTTCTTTAAAATTTTACACTAATCTGCTATCTCGAGAATTCAGTTGAAGTCTCATGAGATTAGTCCATAAAATAATATTTTTATAATTATTAAGTTCATCGTGGCACACACACGACAACTTACTTCCTTTCATTTTTTTCTTAATTCAATGCGATATATCAATTGTAAAAACCCACTGTTGGTCTGTATATGTCGAGTTTTGTACGTTTCTGTGTGGTTCATATAATAAAAACTTTTACATTGTTTCTTCTTCTTATATCACGTTCGCTCCCGAAGTGGAGAATATGGATCTACTGAATGTGAAGAGATCCACTCCGAAAGTGAACTGTATGGATCTCCGCAATGTGAAGACGTCTTGACAGATTTTTTAACACTAGAATTGTTAGTCAGATAATTGTTCAAACCAATGGGCATCCAATTCCTGTGTTGTTTGATTTTTTAAATCCGACAGATGGGGGTCGAACCCGCATTCCCCGGTGCACTTTCTAGGCGCACACGCTACCAACTATGCTACCGGGACTTTTCATTACACTCGTCGATAATAAAATAGTAAGGACCCAAGTTTTCGTACTATTGTTGACTTTTTTAACGTACAATTTGAAGTATCTAATAAATTAAGAGATGGAAAATACTTTTATTTTAACGCAAAGCATTTTTACGTGTTTTTAATTATCTATTAAGGTTTCTCGGAAGATAAAGTTATATTACACATTTCAAATAAAAACGTGACGCCGAAGAAAACATTAAATATCAACCAGTTTATAGTTAGAAGTCTAGAAGCTTAGGTTGTCTTTCTTCAATTTGCAAAATCAGACAAAATGATTTCTTGGGTTTGACATTCAAAAAAAAAAAATTACCAACAATTTATTGCCGAGTTATTTAATGATTCGCGGAGAACGGATAAAAGTGGACAAGGAAAACTTTATGTACGATTCGGTTTATTTTTCTTTTTATTGGAAAAGTATATAAAAATGATATTGAAGGAGTTCTCTGGAAAACTCTCTCCCTTAAGAAAACGGTCTAGAAAAGAAAAACACATTTGTTGCGCCGAGTCCGAGTGCGGACGATAAGAAGTTTTTTCTATCCTTGGAAAGCTCATAAAATAAGTTTTTTTTTAATCCTGCGATAGTAAAATATATTTTTATCGAAGTTATATCGTATATTTTGGATCTTGAAGTACAAACAAATGCAGTTGTGTGTGAGTATATACATAATATATCCATGTAATGAAATGATATGTTATCGCAATATGGATGCTATGGTAATTTAAGTACATGTTTACAAGAATTGAGGGATAATTTTACAAGATATAGGGCACGATATTTTCAAAAATCTCTGGTATATTATTTTATTTTTTCTAATATTATAATTATGTTGTTTAGATTATGTTTATTTTTTTATATCCCATGTTTGCTCCCAACGTGGAGCATTTGGATCTATACAGTGTGAAGATATCCACCCCGAAAGAGGAGTATATGTATCTCCACAATGTGAAGACATCTTGGTATATTATTTTGTTCCCGAGAATTGTTTGTCAGTCAATTACTCCACCCAATGGGCATCCATTCAGTATTCTTACGTTTTTTAAATCTTACAGATAGAGAATCGAACCTGCATCCCCCAGATTAGGCGCGCACGCTACTAATTACGATAACCGAGGAGAAATTATATTTACGATATTTTAATGTTTTTTACAAGGGAAGTTTTACAACAAAGGATTTTTGAGGTATTTTTCAGAAAGTTTCTATTATTAATATATATAAAAATATTAATAATAATGTCTCTTAATTTTTTTTTATTAAATGGGTAAATAATTCAATTTTATAGAATTAAATATACTTTGAATAATCCTTATAAATATAGAATACCTTTTATATTTAAAATGTATTAGTTTTTGTAAGCCGACAAGCCTTTCTTAAAATTTATTTATTCATTTAACTAATGTGATAATTCAAAAGAGATTAAATTTATACATTAACATAGTATTAATTTACTAATGTTTCTCATTTTTTATTAACCTAATAAATAGCTATTATAGATTAGTTTTTGTCAATTTAGTTAAAATGTCCTAGTAATTTAAATTTAAGCCATATAAAATAGCCTCAGTATAAAATACCACGCTGAAATAAAGTTTCAATGTATAAGTATAATATATAATTTCAATTCTATAATTTATGAATTATTCTACTTTAGATTATGAAAATTACTGAAGTATATTATTATTTCTTATTTTTCACTGAGCTTTTCTGTAATACAAATTATTATAAGTTTACTCAAAAGCTCAGTTTTGTAGCGTGGGAGGCGGAAAAGTCGAGCCTTGTTGAATTTTTTAGAAAACCCATTGATGAAAAATTTTCCTTAACTAACTTTGCTCATTCGTTTAATGAATGAACTGCTCTATATAATAGAATTTCAAAAAATTTCAAGAGTTGACAGCTTACTTTATATTATATTGTAGATATTATTTTTTTTATTACATTTTCTGTGAAGTATAATAATCTTTTCATAAAAATTGCTCAGCTTAGATCTGCATTATTGATGCATTAAAATTATTAGCAGCTTTTGTGTGTAAGCTTTTTTCTCGACCACCATGCATCAATATTTTACTAATCCTATAATGGTTACTATCTTTTACACTTATGCATTCGATAGTACAATGTCGTTGCTTTGGGTCTTGTTTGCCGAATAAATCAAGTGTCAAACGTTTTAAAATCTCGTTTAAATAGATACATGTAAATATAAAAAAAAGAGGTAACCCTCTATTTAAAAAAATAGCTTTCACTCAGTAATTACAATTTAAACAACTTAATATAAATTAGAGCAAAGGAATTTAAGCTGAAAATTACGATTTAGTGTCTAAATTTAGCATTGAAGTTTGAAAATAGGATGGCCGGTCAAATTTGCGTCCAGGAAAAAGGACTTTTACTTCGTCAATTTTATTGAATTTTCTGAAATAAAATAAAATTCATATCGTATTGAGCGAATACAATCCTCGTACACTTTAAGATTGTGCATATATAATATAATGTTTTACTTTGGCCCAAAATCATTAAATATACGTTTTTTGTGCCTCTTGTAAAATATGTTATATGTAGCTTACGTTCTTTTTTCTTTCCACAGTCGATATGATTGATGTATCATGGAAGAGTATAATTATAGTATATAATATTGTATAAATTATCTAATTAATTGAAAGATTGCGTTTTGTTTTTCAAATCGCGCATATATTTGACAAACCAATCCTAAAGCGAAGATGTGGTAGAATTGAATATATTGAACAAAAATATTGAAAAAATAAAATTATTTCTTTGGCTGCTATGATCTTTTTCAAATCCCGGTGCAAAGAATCCAATTATAATAAATTAATACAAAGTAAAATTTAATCATGAACATGAAAAACTAGATTTCTTACAATCCATTTTACATGAGAAAATAAACTTAGGCGTAAAGATTATAAAACGATCATTCTTAGTGTTAGTTGTTATCGCAAGCACAATATCGTTGCTTTAGCAATCAAACGGCTAAATTATTTACAAACACACAAAAATAAATTATTATGGAAAAATACGGTTATATAATTTGGTCTAATTTAAACAATCTTATGTTCTTAGTTGTTAAAAAGGAATTTTGGACTTAATTGGATTTGGATTAAAAATTAAAATGTGAATATGGCAAAATGATACATTATAGTCATTGTCATTATTGGAATCAATCTGGTAACTGGTCGGACGTAATTAATACATTAAAATCTTTTCGTATTAATATTAAAAATATAGCAATACTATATTTATGGATTAAAATTAATTGGTCGTCTATTTAATTTGAGCGATGAGATATTTTTGAAAATATACAAATGAATAAATATATATTTCGTGGAAAATTAAGCGGATAATCCTAGTGCTTTTTATAAGCTGTTATTTATATGCCTTTATATTTTGCTTTTATTTAATATTTCAAGAGATTTTTTTTTAAATGAAAAATATAAACTTTATTCATATTGAATAAAAGATTACCGCTGATAGTGAAGCAAGTTCATACATTTCTTCGTTTGGCCACATTTCGGGCAGCTGAAAAAAGCACGTGCTATCCATTGAGTCTAGTCACTCCTCAGTGATAAATACCAAGATACATACAACCCCAGACTGAGATAAACACCCTTATGTCGAGAAGTAATGCCTTGCGCTTTTGCAATGCCGAAGGGTAGGTTTGAGGCAGCGGCGGATCTAGATTTTAAAATGCCACAATTATACGGCTTACCAAGTAGTGGAACATCATCATAATATTATACATTTCTTTATTATATTAACAAGTAGAGATGTTATCCTTCTAAACATATATTGTTCAACCAATCTTTGTTTCTCTTTTCCAATTTATATCGACCCTGCTTATGCAAAAGACATTTCATTTACAGAACAATAATGCCGTGAATAAAGTTTGATTCATTTTTCCTCCAAGCAAATTTGGTAGGTTTTTTTTAAATCTTAGGCTGAATTTTGGTAATCAATTGGCATTTGCGACTCTCGATTATTTATTTTTTTTGACAGAAAGTGTATTTATTCAGCTGAGATTAAAGGGATTTAAGAATTTTATAAAAACTGATGGTCAATGCCTTTTGCTAAACAGGGTCGAATGGTGTAATGATACCCACAGTAATGCGGTTGATATCAAATTAACACGAAGGTAAACAAAAAAAATTTGATTGCGTCCATTCGATTATCTGTTTGGTCGTTCATTATCTGCATTCGCGGTGACATCTAGCAAAAGCAATGCATAATAATAAAAATAATGAATAGATCTAATAAGAAACCTCTTTGAAAGAAAATCTTCTTAGTAAAAGATACGATCCTTAGTTATGACGTCACAATACTATAGAATATATCAAGTAGTTATAACTTATGGGGAAATAACTAAAAATTGTAATTTTTTTAGTAATGGTTTATTTCATATTATATAAATAAACATAGTCATACCACATCCGCTACTTACCAGGTGTATTGCTGAGTTTTAATATCGGGAAGCAATGTTTTTTATTTATTAATTATATATCACAAATAATCTTGATGTATTGTGCAATTAATAAGATATTTACTACTTCATTTTCAAAGTTTTTTAAAATCTGCAACTCTGTGAATCGAGCTTACAAGCTCCAGCTCCATGCGCACACGTTAACTTGTCGAATAGCACGGAAAAAATACTTTAATATTATCAGAATATTTAATATATTACATAAATATAATTGGTATGATATTTATATGTTGTACAATAAGTATTTTAAGAAAACGTATAAGGCAGGTGAAACCATTGGATTTATTAAAAAAAATATTTAAAGGTATTTATCTCCTTAGTTTAAATCTAGCCTGGTCAAACAGACGTCTTTGAAGTTTAATAATAACATGAGTAGTAATTTTGTATTCGACTGAGAGCTCACTTAATCCGTCTCTGCTTTGTGAGCAAACGAAAACCGGCCATTTGAACCAATGTTCAAGTAGAAGAGTATATAAATTTATACGAGCGTCTTGGCGAAACCACTTTGTGTAATGATCTCCGGGTTCGAATCTCGTCGAGAGTTCATATCTTGCAACTCACTTACCCTAACTAACTGAAGAGGACTAAAACAAACAACTGTTCTGGAATGGATATAGAGGCATTTATTACATTATAGTATGATTGAGAATTGCGAATCCATTATTAATGGAAGTTATACTCGTATTGTTTTGCCACTTGTTAATGTTGCTTTATTTTCCAAGTATTGAGAAACATCGTAAGTATTTCAACCGTCTTGCTATTATCTAGCCATTTATCGTTTACTTCATATGACCTAATTGGCTTCCTTTTCCACCTAACCGTCCCCCTCTCTAAACTAACATAACGTAATTGTGATGGCGTTATAAATGAGAGGTGTAGTTTAAATAGTGTATTATATGATCATCTTTCTAAGATTCGTAGGTGGATGTTCATCATTTTAGTCTTGCTATTATCGAGCTTTTTCTCATGGAAAAAACCTTCTCTCTCCGACCATTTATAGACTATAACATTTCCACATATCTCCCACTGACTTTTGATTCCAGAATATTTTTTTTTTGTACCGTGTTTTGAGTGATATAATTATTTTATTTTTCTAAAAGTTCTCAGTTTTTCAGATGTTTTCGTGAGTTTTTAATTGTTTTATATATTCCATTAACAGCAGTGCTTAAATTAGGTATTCATAATAATGCAAGTTAAATAAATTCATTTTATTTATTGCAAACATAAACCTTTTAAAAATTATAAAAATATACTTCGAACGTTAATTATTGCGATTTGATATTTTTCTTGTTGCACTTTTAAGCTGCAGCAATATGAACAATTTATACACAATGTGCAATGTTTTTGGTTATTTGTCGTCGTTTTAGTAGATCACTAAAAAATATGGCATGGCTTGAAACCAAAGCTTGTACGTTCAAATACCACAGGTGTACTTCAATTGATTAAGAGATTAGATCATTCTAGAAGCCTTCATACATGCTTTACCCTCCATCAACCAACACATCACTACACCCGTTGTGAATGCGTACACCACATTGCAAAAAAATTTATGTGCTTTTCAGAGTCCCAAAAATGTTCTAGAAGCAGCTTCCCATGTATTTAGCCTGCAAGGCTTAGGTGTTGATATCGAACCTTGTTGGGAAGAGACTTTTTCGCTCGCAAGACTTCGCACTTATTTAAAGTTATTAAAGTTTTTATACTATGCAGTTCCTTGTGATTAACATTGGAAGTGGGAATAATTAGTAAAAGAAAATAATTAACTGAATTCTTAAGGCGTGCATGTGGTGGATAGCATATCACATCAACTATTTTTGCATCATAAATTTAATTTCGTAAAATTATCTTTAAAATAAATTATAGTATACGTAGTCAGGCTAAGTGATTTAACATCTTGGCATAGACAGTGAGAAAGTAAGTTGTAAATACGTGCCCGGGCGGAGTCGTCCGGCCAAAAGTTGGTACAAATATTGGAGAAGCGTGTTTGATCGGCCAACGCTTCGCTCGCTAACGATTATTTACATCGGATTTGTACGTGGGGCATCGAGCTTTTTCGAAACTTTTGTACATCGCACTGAGAGCTTCGGGCTTTTTAACTTTTTCATAGTAATGAACTGATAAATTTTTCAACTGATGGTGTATACATTTTGTAATATTTATCTAATACATACATAATATATTTAAGTGCTTATAAATTAAATATATTTCTTTGATTAACTCTTTCAATTCGGATAACACATACGCGTGTGTCTATACAAATAACATAACCACTTGTCAATACATATATCATAGCCAAGCGGTGAATATAAAAGCTTTAATAAGTGAGCAAGTGTTCATTTGATTTATAAAAAACAAATCCCGATATTTTTTTGTACATTTAACAAGTAGCTTTTTTTTAAAAGTTTTTTTTTTTGATTTGGCCGATCATCTAAGGAATAAACTAAAAACAAAATATATTAATGGCAATCTGAAATTAATCTTTGGATGTTATCGGGATACATGTATTGTATAATACACAAACAACGTCTAATTAACGATCTAAATAATTTTTTATTAAATTTAAAATAAATTTATAAATATTACAATTTATAAAATTCTTTACGTGATAATGATTCAGTGCACTGTTACAATATTCAACGTATTGTTTTGTGTGTATTTGGAATTAAAATATTGGTATAACATGAGAAATTACTGATCAACCAATTGGTAAAATTTATTGATATTTGAATCTTCTATTCAACATATTTTTACCATGTCCGCCCTGAAAGTGGAACATTTAGATCTTAGCATTGTGAATATGATAACTCTGCTACTATGAAATTTCACAATATATAAGCTGACATTGAAAGATTTGTTTTTATAAACATCGGTTGTCAAAAATTAACCAATTTATCGGTATGTTTAGATTTTTAGTATTGCAGCCGTGGAATTATAACTCGTAATCTCCAGCCCGAAGCATGCAACGTTACCTCTTGGCAAACGGGGTGACTTTTAAGTCATATTAATATATTACGTAAACTGTAATAAAATAAGAGTTTAAGAAATTCAGTTTTATAGCATTATACAATATATAGCATTATATATATATGGTGTATTTCGGAAAGATTGTCAGTATTTGTAATACAAACGAATAATCATAATAAACGTGTTCAAAAATAAAGCGTTTCATGTTATTAAGAACTTTTAACTTACCACATTTTCTTTTATTGTTACAGCTTGCAATCGAACGTATTATGGTGATGTTGGCAGAACTTACGACTTAGAGATTCGGAGACCTCGTGAAGATAAGCTCCCGTTCCTCTGCCATCTGAACTTCACGGCTGCTGGTGCCAGCTATGGAGATCTTGTACAAGTAAGTGTTTATCATACTTTCCACATTTCTATATATATTTCTGTGATGCAATTCCAGAAATGACTATGTCAGATATTGAAAATTTTGACTGATATTATGAAAATGCTTTGAAATGCGTAAATTAAGTACATGACATATTTGAATTCGATAATTTACTTAACATGTAACATGATCAGAATGACAGTACACAACTGTTGATGCGGATTATATGATGTGTAACCTGCCTTAACCCTAAGCATAGTCATGTACTGTAGGTAAATAGGTACGGTGAAGTCTAATTCAAGCTGAAAATTATTGAAAAAATCTTATGCATATCCTGATAACTCGAAGTTATTTAAATATATCGGGAAAATATCCCTAAATAATTTTACAATTTCATTAGACCATGAGACTTAGTTCATATTCAGATTGGTCATTTTTTTTTTCGTTTGTACCTAAGTAGATTCTACAAATAAATCGATTTAAAGGTGTTTTTTTAATCAAAATAATCGTCCTTTAAGCCATTGATATATTCTATGTTCTTAAGTATGGCTATATACTCGTATATAGATACCTTTATAAATATAATTAGATATCATAAATGTTCCAAAAATTGTCGATTTTAACATGTACTTGACAGTTTTATTTCTTTTTGAAAATAAATTTTATACGAATTTTTGAAGATACGCGTAAAAAGTGTTTTGTCAACATCCCGTGCGTAAAAATACCGTGCCGTTGATTTACGACGGCATCAAATGAAAAACACCTTTAATAAGGGAGCGATGTGTAACATATTCGCATACTTTTGACTCGGAAAATTGGGAAGAAAATTGCAAAGCCAGCGAGGAGATGGTATGCTCAGATTTGATCGCCGTGGTGAGGCAAACATCGTTGAAATCCGCCATATCAAGAAATTGATCGGCTTATAACACAGTGGAGTGCTAAAATATTTTCGTAATTTATTTAACTTAATATTTTTTTTACCATGTCCACACTGAAACTAGAGCATATCAATATACACCTTGTGAATATGTCTACCCCAGAAATTCAGTATCTTCGCAACACACTTTTAGTGTAGTATTTTTTTTTTTAATCCAAAAACAAAACAAATTGAATCCGTAATTCAAAGTGCGTATACTAGCCTCTCAGCTACCGGGGAGACAATTATTTATTAGAATTAAATATACTATTATATTAAACATCAATATTTTAGTACGGTTTGACCATTTGTCGAACCGGTCGGCCATTGCGACTTGGTTTCTACAAAGGATAATATTCTAGCTTTTAAAAATATTGCAAAACCTTACAAGCGATAAAGTCTCTTCTGAACAAGATTAGATATTAACAGGGTATAATTAGTTAGAATAGGAATCATGCATACTGTAGTACAAGCCAATCAAGGTCTTGGGAAACCGCTTCTGGGACACTTTTGACAACTTGAAGAGCGCTTCACTTTCGTTACGCCACAGTATACGCCCTCATAACGAGAGAATCTTATTCAATCGCGGACAGTAAGTTGTGCACTAGAACATTTTACACGTGAAAAATGGACACACGAAAATTGCGCAAAATACAAATGCCTACACACATTCAATTTAATAAAAGAAAAATTATGGCAGCTTAGACTCTAAAAAGTTCAAGAGTTAGTTGTCCTGTAGCTATTAAAAATTGTCATGATTTAACTTTTAAGCAACGTGGCTGTGAGTAAATAATTCTCTCTCTCTTAATACTCTGAATAAAACAACGAATAATATGAAAACATAAAATACATTTTAATATGTGCGCAAAATTTGAAGGGTAAAGCGATAGTCTACGTGCATACGATAAACACTTACCACGTTATGTTCAATCAAGTCCCAATTGAACTAAATTGGAAATGTACGCCTATGTGATCGTATCCCTTATCCTTATTGGATGCCACCGCTTGATTAGTTCTTAACCTAAAATAGCTGAAATCGTTTGAGCGAAAGTGAAAACCAAAGGACGTTATTAAGCCAATAAGTATGTCAGTGTGGATACTGAGGGAGATCGGATATATCCCTATTTATAGCTACAGTGAATGAAGATAAGTGAGAAATAGAGTATTTAATTTATATGTGGAGTTATTCTTAGATAAAATCATTTAAATTGCATTGAAATGGATATTTTGTTATCAATATTTTTATTACATTAAAGCCGTGTCAAAATTCCATGACGCATGCGTATACATTAGGCTGAGAAAAAATTAAAAATATTAATCAAATACCTCCATCTAAATGTAAAAACCCGTGCTATCTATTTGATAATTGTTTATGGCATTATTATACGGTTTGGTATTTTTGGAGACAAAGAACAAAGAAAAGCATCTTATACGTAATCTAAATTGGAAATATATACCGAAAAATCATTTATGTTTTTATAATACACGAATATAGTACATTCGTTTATCATTCCTTCACTAATATCTTAAGCCGATTAGCGTGCTTTTTAATCTTGTGCACGGCATGCTGTCCATAGAAAATGAGCGTGTATACGCGCTGTACTTATCAATATCTAGTCGGATTTGACTTTTCAATAACAAAATAATTTCATCTTTTTGAATCAGGGTGAAAATATAAAGACGCGATATATTATCAAGAGTTATCGACATTATGGAAGATTTATTTATTAGATTTTGATTTTTCGAAGAGATTGCCGGTCCTCCGGGTCCCGCCATATGAACTCCTCGTGGCATTTAAAAGGTTAAAAAATAGCAAGAGTATACTATTGAGTATCGATGCTCTTCATTAAGAAAGAAAATATTGATTTTTATGGAATTATTTGACTGTACTTTGAGAACGCCGATATCAAATGATTAAGAAGCGCGTTCATTCATCCTACTAGTTACAAGACAACTGGAACTGTGAAAGTTATTAAAATAATTATTTTTTATTTATTTCTTGTTGGAGGTTGTTGTTCTTGTAAGGTGGTTGGACCTTGTTTTAACGCTCGATAATAGGGTAAATTGAAACGTAATGGACACGATACGCTTTTCAATTTTTATCAGTAGCAGCTTCCTAGAACTTTAGGTTTCATCCACGACAATGTGTTTCGATATTACATTTTAGTCTTAATGTACTGAAAAGCTTTCAAACTGTCAGTTAACATAGTATTATTGTGTAAGGTACCGGTAGAATATCTTCTTTTTGTTAACTCTAAATAGCATGTAATATTCATCTATCTCCCTGGTCTATGGCTTTTAACTCATCGAGCAAAATATCAAATGTTTAAATTACACGGACCCAATGGTAAATTATGTTCTGAGAGTACACGCCATCTCACCCTACCACTTCTACCTCTTGGGGCGAAATCAATTTTATATTCATAACTCTATAGTGAACGTGAATTCAACGAAACAGAGATTATCAAGTCATCAAATTTTTATGAAAAAATGTGTTTTTATTATAATAATTACCCGGTATTAATACATGTCATTTTCTTGTTTTTTAAGCGAGGATATTTCAATTATTTGCAATAAAATATGAAGTGGTTCGAATCCTTAGATTTGTAAATAAAACGTTTATCTAAAGAGGTGATAAATTGACTGACAAAAAGAGTATTAATTTATATGTGGAGTAAAGGCTCATCCCTTTACTGAATGACTTTTTTTTTGCAAAATCTAAAAATTTCTCGATTAAAAATCATTTACGAGTATTACTCGAAATAAACATATTTAATTACGTGGATAAAATTATTATACATAAGTATTTTAGGCGTCAAATTAAATAAATAGTACACACTTCGTGTATAATATATGCGACACTTCAATCATTTTTACGCATATTATGCAGTACAGGTATAAAAATTATATAAAATATCAGCTTGGTCTTATAGAATCTCCTACTTGTTTACGTGGTGAAATGCAGGATGCCAATCACATCCTTTGGGTGTGTCGCCTTATGTCGGTTGAAAAAGAAGCATTGCCACTCGGGTTCTACGAAGGATAATTTTCTAGCTTTTGAAAAATTTGCAAAATTTTACGGCAAGACTTCTCTTCTCGACAAGGTTAGATATTAACAGGGTATAATTAGTTAAAGTAGGAATCACCCACGCTCTAGTGCGCGCCAACCAAGATCTTGGTAAGCTGCTCCTAAGACACTTTTGGCACTTATGAAAAACTTATCACGTTCGTTACGCCACATACGCCTGCATAATGAATGTGGAGACGTCGCGGGTGGTAGAGGAGAAAGCGAGTACAGGGATAAAAAGTATTTTTGGTTTGATAAATTCTATGCTAAATATTTTATTTATTTATAACATGTTGTAGCATTATACATTACAAGTTTAATACGTTAACAACACGATATACATACAGTTATATATAAAACATTAAAACACAGAAGGAAAAAGAGAATGTCCACCAAGTAAGTTAGACAGATCCTGTACTGATAATGTATATAATAGCATCCATCTAAGCTCACTCTCACCTAGGTGAAAGAT
>JAGVSQ010005901.1:0-17065 GCA_022683975.1 Rhyacophila evoluta
CAGAAATTAATATTAAGACATTTTATACTTAATTTACGTAATTATAGTATAGGTACAATTTTATTTCAATGATACCTACCCATACTACGAGTATAATAACGTAAATTAAGTATAAAATGTCTTCATATTACTTTCTGTGTTAATATGAGCACTTCAATGTGTGCGCAGATGTCATGTGAGCACTTTTCATATGTGCAGTTGTCATGGAACCGAAAAGTGTACGAGAAGTGATAATTACCAATTATAGATTGCGATGCAGTGTCCTCACGGTGTGGTATAACTTTTTAGGTTAAATCGAAGATTAATCATGTATATGGTAATAATATATTATTTTATTATTTCATTTCTGCTCTCTAAGTAGAGCATATGGACACGACGTACCGCCTCCAAGAATCCCTGTTCCCCGCAAGTATTCTTGCGTTCTTCCAGGTCATACCTGCATCCGTAACTCGGCCGAATACATTCTATGGACAGTATTTAGCGGCCTTCCAGGATGCCAACAGCCGGTCGGCCTAAAGAATAGACAGATTAGGTTCATACTCTCTTAAGGCATACGCAATATATGGCTGACCCCGATCATTTTATCAGTGATTAGTGTATCGCATGGTCCGTTTTCCTATTTCTTCGTTTCGAACGAGGTCATACCACCGTATCCCCAGAATCCGCCGCAGGCACCTGTTCTCAAATCTTAGAGTACGTTTTCCAACCCAAAAAGACACAAAATAGCCGTAATCTATATTATTTTATTTTCTAATTGTTGATTTTCTATCTAAATTCGTGGGGAGATTGAATTCATATATTATGTTCAGTACTGAGTCGAGTACTTGGGTATTTAAATGAAAATGAATATGAAAAATAGTCTACTATGTTTATTCACTGTAAATAGGTAACCTAATTAATGTATTAATAATATAGGGTATTAATCCTTATTTTATTTTTGGTTTTATCAAATTAAAAAACAAACACACATTTTTATGACAGATAAATAAAACCAATCGAAATAAATAACGTTGTAAAATTGATCCTAGCCTACTAACTGAGATTAATTCAATAAAAACATCATTAATTTGCTCAATCAAAATGTCTGCGATTCAAAATGTTCTTGAGGATGAAATACAGTGTAAAAAATACAAATTATTTTTAAACCGATTGTTTATGGCGACGTCTGACGTCGGCCCCTCCCACGGCGTTTCCCCTCTACACAATTCCCACTTTCACGACGAAAACCGGTCGATCTCCGGTCTAGCCTAACCAAACCATAATATCAAGAAGTTTAGACACAAAAATCACCGCTTGCTATTCACCTATATATTAAAATATTAATAACGACGATAATAACAATACTTTCAAACATATATTATACGTATAACATAGTTCTTTTGCACATGATTGTAACTAGATCCGATCTAAGGGTTTTCCCCACCTCCGTACTAATATTAAAACGATACCCACTTGTATTTAATACTCGATATCTTACTTAAGTATTTTTTTTAATTCTCTAAGTTAAATATTTTTTTCTGTATAAAATTTCAATTAATATTTTTAAGTGGGCGACAGTATAAATGTTGAAGACGGTAGTAGTTGTTTAACAGCTAAGAAAACAGTTTTAAATGTTTATTTTAGTGACATTTTAGCATCCCTAATTTTTAAAGCTCATTTTTACACGTGGACAGTGTAAGCTTAAATGTTGTCAGATACCTAAATACCACATGAATATTTGAACGGGTGTAAAAATGTGTATATATTTTTATAATTTAATATAAACTCAGGCGTAATTTGTTTAATTAACTGAGTACTTTTTAGCAAAAGTTATTCATTCAAAAATTTACCTTATGATTATTGCTTAAGTTGCATACTTTTATGAACAATTCAACTGCCGAAAAAATCTATTAGAAATTATAACGATTTCGTTAGAATTGTGAAAAAAATATGGAACTATTTTTATTACTTTTCTTTTTAATAGTTAGTGGACTATTTAAATTTATATAATTCTCCTATGTATAAGTTTGCGATTTTACTATTGCTTAGTGCAAGGTTTCCTAAACTATGTTCTGCGATAATTTGGAAAGGGTTTTTTATACTGCAACACATTTAAAGATTTTCATATTATTACTTCATATTAAAAGGCGAGTGATGATCGATCTCCACTGATGTTTATGACGTCAAGTATCTAGTTGCAGGCGGACGACCATCTTTTCTCACAGTACACATGAAAGAAGTGGGATATATTGTTTTTACTTGACCAGCTGACAAGTCTTCTTAGCTTAACGACAGTTACCAATATCGACAAAACGGTTACCTGCGCTAGTAAATATTATTCATAAGCCTGATAAAAATCAATAACATCTTGTTTAATACTAGTACGAACTATCCAACATAAAAAATGAGTGTTCCGTTAAAATTTCCAGATTTGCGAAGTGTTCTATTACAGAAAAAGTTTGGGAAGCCGTAGCTTAGTGAATATTTTAACATTTCAGAAAGAAACGATTTATATTAGATATACTTTCTTTGAAAATCATAAATCGATTTACGTACATTGCTTCTAAAGTGATTGTATATAAAATATTCTTTAACAGTATGCGTCAGGAATAGGTACCGGTAAACTTAATATATATCATAACACTTCATATTTTTTTACTATGTCCGTTCAGAAAGTGGAGCATATATGAATCACCGAATTGCGAAGAATAAGATTATTTTTTATAAGAATTAGTTGCCGAAAAATTCTTCAATCAAATGAGCACCCATTCTTGCATTTTCAGATTTTTTTAAATCTGGCAGATATGCGAATCACACCCGAATTCTTCGGATTGCAAGGCACGCACGCTAAATTCTACACTATCGGAAAGACAGATTTACGTGATCATAAATGATATGCAAAGTCTTATAGATCGTTGAATGTTGTAAATAAATTAGCAGACAGACGTACACCTGCGTCGCTAACTTCTCTTATTTATGTTGTCTGTATTATCGTCACTGCATGGACTTGGCTTTACAGTGTATAATTTTAGTAAGAAATAACATAAATATTATTTTAATAATAAAATTACCTATTATGGTATCGATAAGTGAAGTATAGTCGGCATAAATTGAATATTTTTGGAATCAAATTAAAATTGATTGCGTACTAAATATGAAACTGTATATAGGATTGTTTACTTGTAATCTGATAGCCATTGTTGGACGTGTTTTATATGTGGCTATACACATGACAATATTATTGGATTATCTCTATACAGTAAGTTTAACACTTTAAGTATATTTTATTTGTGTTCCTTAAAACATAACGTTAATATGAGTACGCAAATACTTTCATAAACTTACATTTCTAACCGTATTTAACAACCTACGTATAAGTAAATCTGATGACTAATTTCAGATGTCAAAACTTTGAAAATAATTTCTCATTACTTCAAATGGAAATATTTCTTCAGAAAATTGAATAAGTTACGAAAAACTTATCAAAAGAAAAATCAGTATCACAGCGCTCAAAATTTATTGTTTTAAGCTTTTATTGCAAAAAGAATAATTTCTTTCACTTTTTAAGACTTCAACTCGTGTACCTAAAAAAATTTATGAAAAGAATTATTGCTATTTATTATAAGTGTCTTTTAATGAAGGTTAGTATATTTAACTAAATAATCTATTTGTAAATACGAGTATATATATTTATTTATAATTTTCATTATTATATCATATTCGCTCTCAACATCGAGAATATAGATCTACACAGTGTGAAGATATCCACTCCGAAAGTGAAACCAATTATTTTCCATGAGAATTGTTTGTCAGACAATTACTCAACCCAATTGTCATCCAGTCGTGCATTTTTCGGATTTTTAACATCCGACAGATGGGAAATCGATCCCGCATATCCCGAATCGCTAAGCGAGCATGCTACTCACTACGCTACCGGGGAGATAAATATATTTACACACACACAATTTAAATTCCAATATGATAATTTATTAAGCATTTTTTTTGCTGCCAATTTTTAATGGAAGGTTTTTGAGCAAATTGCCGTAAATTATAGCATTATATGCCAACAGTCACCTAATATAAACTAATTTAATTACGGTTGTGGTATAGTTTGTTCTAATGTGATAAACATATAAATTTTTAAATTATTGATGAGAGATATTAGGTTACTTAGTCAGGATTGTCCTTATATAGTAATACAAACCATGTATTTGATTACCTCAAGGTTTTTTTATATTGTAGTATATACAAATATAGCCGTGTAATAAAAACATAATTTTAATTTAAGCCGGTAGCTAGTTACCTAATGGTTTGATTATTTATAAACCTACCAATTAAATGCATCATCTTATAGCATGTAAAGTTTTACTCCAATCGCTGATCGATAAATAACTGATCGATCGTAAAAGTCGTTGGTATCTGCCGTAAGAACGAGCGCGGCCTTAAATGTACATAAAAATTACAAGTAATCGTCGATTTCACATTAACGCAAAGCTCTTGTCACGTTATAAATTCGCAATGTTATCTTAAATATTTCCATCGTATTGCGGATTGGTTATTACTCCATACACTTTATTGTCGGATCTCCGATGTTTTTTTTGTCGTAATGGTCTGAAATCGTAGCCCTACATTGCTCTCCAATATGTATTTAGTGGTGGGTATGTATTATGAGCGTATTCTTCACGAACGGCTGAAATTCAGACGTATACAACTGTAACAATCGCAAAAAATAAAAAATGTATGTATTTAAATTCGGATGGTATGAAGCAGCTTAAATTTCCCAAAAAATAAAAATCACCTGGTCTATAATTGATATCGACTGTGGAAAGTACGTAGCCCTCAATTTTCCAAACTAGCTTTTATTTGATAATCAAAATGTATTCAACTTAATATACGTAATAACAAAGTGATGCAAGCTAAAAATCCTGAATTAGTGTCAAAATTTAGCTTTAATGTTTGAAAAAAGGACGGCTTGTTAAATAAAAAGGGCCACCTTATCAAATTTATTAATTTTTCTTAAATAATTTATTAAATTAATATCATGTTGAGTTAATACGACATCAGTTTTAGTTTATTTAGTATCATGCATTTCAAGGTTGTGCCTGTCTAATGTTTTGACTTTGGCTCAAAATTATTAAATAAACGTTTTTTGTGCTTATTGTAAAAATTGTTACATGTGTGTTATGGCATTTTTTCATTCCACGGTCAATATTTTTATCGTTCTAGCGCTAAATATTCCATTTACTTCTCTTTACTAATTCTTATTAATAAAAAAGGCTGTATCATTTTTTTTTAAAAGCAGTTTAATTTGATATTTAGATTTTTACCATCGTAGATAACTTAGTAACTCAGTGTAGTTTCCAATATACTCCAATAATATCTTACATTTTCTCCTATACTACGTCAGCCGGTGAGAACAGATTTTGAACCAATTGCTTTAAATTATTTCTAATCCATTGTTCAACCACCAAAGAATGTAATCGCCAACGATTGACCTCCATTGGGTTCAATATCCAAAATGTAATTTAATGGTTGGATACTATCTATTTCTACTACATACTCTTCCATTATATTCTTAATGAAACTTAAGGAATGTGGTTTATATGAAACAAATAAATGTAACATGTAATTAATTCCTGATTCCTAATTTGCCAAGCTTACGTGGAGCTGAATATTGTTGAAAGTTGTAAAAGGCCTAATTTATAAAAGCATACAAGAACTGCATGGAGTTTGTGTAATATATACATGTAAATGCGCGTTTTAAATCATATGAATGTATCCAATGATATACATTTATAAATTAAAGTCATTTATATAAATATAATAGTATAAATTTGATAGTATTTATTAGTTATAGCTTTGAAAAGTTTGATACCCCTAGCAAAAGCAAACAGCCGCTTAAATTCCATCGAAAATACTTCAAGGAAATCTTATTCGTTTTTAATCCCCAAGCTCAGATAAAACAACAGCTTGAATTTTGAAATGTTTGTCCTGGCAATTTAAATGGTAATGCAATTTTAATTAAACTTTTAAAAAACTACAACCAAAATTTCACACCGTTGTATACTATAAAATAATAATGGTTTTTAACCTAAAACTCTTAAATTTTTCAAATAATTAGTTATAATATCAGAAACGCAGTTTAAACATTATTTTAACATGCCACAAATATAACCAAAAGACAGACCATAATAAAACACTTCTATTCACTTGTATATTAATAATCAAAATATTGTATACATAAACCAGCCAAAATGATTATTTATTATGTTATATAGCATCGTTACGGCATCGATATCTCAAGGCATCACAGACATTTGGAAACCAAAAGTTCCAAACTTATCAAATAATCATATATCACCAATATTAATACTTTATTTCGGGATATAACATGCAACCAGTATCCACCTTTGTCGTGATCAATATTGACTAAACAATTGAAAACTCCATTCCCTATTGTTAAATTATATATTTTGGTTAAAACATTTCACGTTGATAGTTAATAATTATCTTTTTTGAACATTGATTTCTTGAAAAGGTAAGTATAAACAATAAATAATTATTTAAAATACTAATATTAATAACGCTCAATGGTTTAGTCTTTATATCTATCTTTATTTCATAGAATCAGTTATTAAATCTATTTTATCAAAAATGAGTCGTATAGAATCATAACTAGAACTATCCACATATTCGTATCAAAAGTAAAACTCACTATTATTTAAATAGTTATATTTATTTACGTACTGTATCAATCAAATAGGTCTCCCCGGTTAGCGCAGTTAGAAGCGTGCGCGCTTAGCAATCTGGGGAATGTGGGTTCGATTTAGTTCGGTCAGATTTTTAAAATCTGAAAATGCAGGACTTGGATGCCCATTGGGTTGAGCAATTGTCTGACAAACGATTTTTGTGAAAAAATAATCTGTCAAGATGTCTCTACATTGCGGAAATCCATATACTCCTCTTTCTGAGTGAATTTCTTCACACTGTGTGGATCCATATGCTCCACTTTGGGAGCGAACGTAGTATATAAAAAAATATCAATTGCGCTAGTCTAAAATTTCGTATTGTGCTCTAAATTTACAAATAATGTTGAAAAAATTCAATGTTAATTAATTCCTAATATCACCTAAAACTATTTTCACAAGGGTCTCAAAATTATCAGTTTTGAATAGCTCCGCCTATGATTCCCAACAACTCAAATCTCATATTTTACTAGACAACAAAAATTGTAGACTGTTATACAAGAAGAATAATATGAAATATAAAATGAACGATTATCTCATTGTACTATATAAGTTTGCATGCTGTGTATAGTGCGAAAGAGCTGGAAAAAGGACCAACGAATAAAAACGGAGTCGAGAATACGAGATATTATTACAATGATTTAACACGATATCTATCGAATCTGTTTTGAATGCCCAGGAATTAATAATCGAATATTGATACAAATTTGGCAAGCATTTGCAAGATAAGATGCTTTTAAAAAGTATTATGTGATACTTAATGTGAAAAATCCACAAATTGGCGTGCATTTTATTTCTTTTATATAAAATACCGAAAACGTAAAAAGCAAAAAAAAAATCAAATTCAATTTAGCGGAACAAATAAGATCGGCGAGAGGGATGAGATAAAGAATGGGAAGCGAGTGAAGAAATTGCGTAAATTTTGGCAACTGTATAAGTACTAAGGCACATCTATACCACTGGCGTAGAACAATGTGTTTAAGGTCATTGTTTTAGGACCGTTTTAATATCAGTTCAATTTGGTATACGTGAAAATGTCTTGGTACTAAGTAAGAATAACAATTTTAAAAGTAAAAAATAGGATAAACATCAATGATTTCAATAGCGTGAATTGATAATCCCAACTAGTGACTACATTATTTAAAACAATGTTAATATTATATTATCAGTGTTATTACTATTAGTAGGATTCAAGTAAAATAATAAATTGAAAGGAAATCATTTGCATATTCTGTTATGAAATAGTTTTCTTAAAAATTAAGCACAGATAATGCAATTGATATAGTAAGATGATAGCTTATTCTGCGGTTTTTAAAGAATTCCTAAAACCATTTTTTTATACCATGTTTGCTCCCAACATGGAGCACATAGATCTATACAGTATAAATATATCCACTCCGAAAGAGGAGTACATGAATCTCTGAAATGTGAAGACGTCTTGACAGATTATTTATCACAATAACTCAACCTTATGGGTACCTAGTTCTGCATTTTCGGATTTTTTAAAATCCGACAGATGGTGAATCGAACCTGCATTTTCCGAATCGCTAGGCACACACGCTACTAACTACGCTACCAGGGAGATATAAATTACTATTATGCTAATTAGAACATGAAAAAATGTTTGGAAAATATCATGCATTTGATATTTTTAAAGAGTGAATATCTATGAAAAATAAATATGTTTAAAAAAACTTTTGATACCCGTACAAATACGCCGCGCTTATGATGGTAAAATACAGCTAAGTGTTACTGTGATATGTTTTTTTAAAAATTATTTAATCGGTTTAGTGCAATTGGATATATAATAGGAAAACAAACTTATTTAAAAAATATTATCGAAATACTGTTAATTTTTTTGAAGGAGCGTGTTAGTTGTGTAAATACCTAAATAACATGTATTGTTATATTTGTTAGGCTCTACACTTGGTAATATTTTATCTTTTAATGCACGATAATTTTTTTTAGTAAGTGTTTTTGTAATAATTGTAATATACCATATTAAATATGACCCTTTTTTTGTAACGTTTAAAAGTTGCACCAAAACAATTTTACGCATATTATATATGTAATTTTAGTTTTCAAAAAGTATGTATGCTGCATTACAGAAAAATAAAATATCTTATTGTGTTTATTATATTGATTTTTTTTAGCACGCTACTGATACGCAGGTAAAAAATAAGAAGAGAAATCCACGCAGCAGATTAGATAAAATTCAAGGCATCTGGGTTCAAAAAGGCTCCTATAAGGGTACTCGAGCGAAAATTTAACAACAATATAACTTTGCTCTTCTTCTTTCCTTAGCATTCTACAACCGCACGATTTGTAGAAAATATTTTTGTTTAAAGCTCAAAGTTTTTTTTTTTTACTAAAAGCATGTTATGTCAAATTATTTTCAAGTTATAAAATAGAAATACGTATATAACATTATATCAATCTTAAAATATATATAAAATTAAAAGGTAAATACAGCTTGATTGGATACCTATTAGCTTTAAAGATTCATTTCATCGCTTCAATATTCAAACACAAAATAATTTTAAAAAGGCCTATTGAGTCAAATATAGAAATGACAGATTATTTTTTACGAGAATTGTTTGTCAGACAATTACTCAACCCAATGGGCATCCAGTTTGCATTTATCGGATTTTAAAAATCCGACAGATGCGGAATTGAACCCGCATTCTCCGAACTACAAATCACATGAAAGTCTGTCTATAATTTTCTTGCGACATGTTTTAAAATGGGCTCATAATATTAATTTTTTTATAGGAGTATCATAAATACTTATTTATCTTCTACATAAATGATGAGCTTTCAATTTGCTTCTATTCATATTATAAATATTCACCTTATTGTATACTTAATATTTTATTCAAATTTAATGATATAACTAAGCTACCGGAGAGACATCATTTTAATTTGCAGTATATATTTATTTATTTATTACTTATAACACTGATCCTAATTTTAAATGTCTGCAAAAGAAGTTACAAGGTGTTAAGAGAAAGTACTGTATCGAAGTTCAATGAAGAATGCATTTTATGGAGATGAAAAGGATGCCGGCATATAATAAGACCATGGACTTCCATTTGAGCGTTATCGAAAGTAAAATTGCATGAAAAAAATTCGAAAAATCTGAAGCAACACACCCTTCCTTTTGTTCATTCTTGAGTTTTCGCTCCCTCGCAATTCCCATTGAAAAGCTCTGGGTACTTTCCCCTCTGCGCAAATATTAAACGAATCCGAATAGAACGCTATTTACCTTTGCCCTTGTAAATAAAAGAAAAGATATACCATATTATAATATGCAGATCAAATGTCAAAAATATGAAAGTAGCACGTAGGAACGTGACATGTTGTGTGTGGGACGTAGATAAATATATATTTTTATTTTCACACACTGACAGGTTCATGTCCTAGACTCAATTGTATACATATACTGATATACTACAATAAACAAGTGCTTAGTTTTACATATGGCATACTAATCATAATATGACTACATACCTAAGATACATTCACGGTGATGCATGGTATATTGATAATGTTTTCACATTTAACATTTGTATGTAAATATCTATCAAGCATGCATTATTTATATAACAATTTATCAAAAGTAATAAATTATGAGATGATTGTTTATATTAACACATTAGTTTGTTTTCGAATACTTAAGCTGAGTGAGTCTAAAGTAGATACTCTAAAAGTTCAATTGGCTAGGTCATTGAAAATTAATTATAATTTATACATTATATATTCACCCATAAAATTAATGCAATATAATAAATAGATTTGACTAGAGTTATTAAGTTCCATTATTAGTTTAGAAATGTATGCATTTCAGAACGAAGAAATCAAAATTTCTTTTATACGTGACGTTATTTTTAAATAGTTTTACTAAAAAAATACATTAAACTGAAACGTTAAAATAGTTAGTATTTTCTAAGCATATTCATTAAGTGAAAATTGCCACCACTGGCTCAATGCCATTTTCAATACCCAATATAACCTGTCAATACTGTTAAAACTTATAAATGCATCATTATTATTTTAACCGCTTAATGTTGTATGTATTTAATGTTTAATGTCTGTCTTCCCGGTAGCATAGTTGGTAGCGTGCGCGCCTAGCAATCCGGGGAATGCGAGTTAGATTACCTATCTGTCGGATTTTAAAAATTCGAAAATGCAGGACTGGATGCCCATCGGGTTGAGTAATTGTCTGACAATCAATTCTCGTAGAAAATGATCTGTCAAGACGTCTTCACATTGCGGGAGTCCATATACTCCACTTTCGGAGTGGATATATTCACACTGCGTAGAACCATACGCTCTATGTTGGAAGCGAACATGGTATATAGTAAAGATGTTGTATATATTTGTTATACAAAACATAAGGTATAAAGTTTACCTACAACGTACGTGAAAAGATCTAGTAACTATTGACTTGAAAAACAATTGTTAATACGTTGAATTAATTAAAATTATTTTAGAATACAATAGTTAATAAGTAGATAGATACTTGGCTATATTGAATGAATTATTTACTGTGTGTTTTCGCACTGATTTACGATAAAACATGTATGACTATGTAACTAGCCGTGTTTTTATTATTTGCGCGATAGCTATTTAAAATGTCAAATAAGAAATATAAAACCGGAGGTAGATAGGTGAGCAAATAGGTACGAAATAACCTTTTCTATGGTAGTGGGAGCTGTGTCTTAGATATTCTGAATTCTAAGCATAAACTTCCCATTTTATAGGAGTAAGTATCGAAATGTTTGGTTGTAGTAGGCGCTCTAGTCCTTGGTTACCTTGCAAAGCCGTGCTAATGGAAACAATATTTCTTTTTTAAATATAAATACGGAAACAATTTTGAGAAAATGTATATTTAACTTAATAATCGATATCAATTTATATTGATAACAATCACAAAATACGCTTTAAATAACTAATCAACAATTTATTGATATAATGGTTTGTAGCTGATACTAGCAACACTTTGTGGTTCAAACACATGATGCAAACTCCCAATGCGTTTCTTTCTTAATTAAAGGAACATTTTGTACGACGTTGGTTAAAACCAGTATTTTATTTTATAAATTAGTTGCTTTATTACATAGTTTAAGATATATTTAATAAATGTATTAATGCCACAGTAAATTTTGTCAATTTTATGGTTGCGTACATTTATTTAATGCAATAAATCAAAAAAAATTACACTACGTATATTTACGTAATATACAAATATCAGTCGATTTCTATAAGTTTAAGGTATAATATGCATAGCACGTATAAGAAACCGTACTGAAGTTGCCGTGGAGATAATGCGGTATAATAATTATGGAAATTATCCGTGTACTTTAGCTTTTAATTTGTATCGAATTACTATGAGTAAAGGCAATTTTTTAAATACATCTTTGTTTTTTAATTTCAGATACTGGAAATGCAGAACTATAATACATAAAAATCTACACTGGAATTAGATGCCTCTACAAAATTGATTCTGGAAATTAAGAATTCTGTAAATTTATGGCCCGAAATATGGGAAAACAAAATTTTATACCGAAGCCGTTATACAAAGAGTAATGTCATAAAAAATGGGCATTGAAATAAAACAATTAAATCGAACAAAGGAAAAGATTGGCAGTAAGTTAGTATATCTGTTCCTTTATCATCTTCCAATTTGTGTTGTGCTACCCTATTGAACAAAAAAGTGAAAGTTTTACGTTTAACTATCAGTTGAACTTATTCACTATGTATTATTTGAAAACACGGAAGGCAAAGAATTATATTATTGTATTTAAGCTTTCAAAATAAAAGTACTATGATATGACTTATGTTCTTACATGCGTGATTGTTACATATGTTACAATAAGCTAACAATTTTGACAGATAGTTTCTAATGTTGATAGTTGACAGAGATGACTAGTTATTTATCTCTTTCAGTGTCGTTAATTTGCAAACCTTTACTTATAAACATATTTTATAGTTTATAATACAAGCAATTCAACCATGTTAACTTGATTTAATTTCGACAAATCGATAGTAAAATGTATTTAAAACGTTACACAATATATGATGGAGTGTAGTTCATATTCAGGGTATCTTAATTCATGTATGTATGTATATTATAGGCAGACTAATTTATTTAAATTAATTTTCTTCGTCGAAACTAATTTGCACAAGTTTGTAAAGAATGAGGCGTGTTTGACATTCTCATCAGAGTAAATAATCTAACTTAGAAGAGATTACGCGCCATCATTTTCTCGGAAAAATATAAGACACCAATTTTCCAACTGCAAAATAACTTTTCCAACTTCGTAAACTTTCCACCATGACAAGTATTAAGGTATGTATATACCTACCTATATATACGAATTTCTGCCCGCGTATAAAATCTCCTTTTCGTCTTGCAAAAATACGTAAGAAAGCATAGAGACAGCCCTCCACCCTAAGAGAAACCTCCGTATTTTCACAGCGCGAGAAAACGGGAAATCTACCCCCTGCGTAGGTTGATATCTAAGCACCCCTATTCCCAAGTCGCCCTTTCGGCCAGGATTCCCCACAGCGCTGAACTCTTCATTCTTGGTATAAGGTGTGAGACGGCGCATCGGAAGACAGACGAGGGGTTCAGGGTGAAGTAAGCGAGATATAAATAAGGCCAGAGACTTCCCTCCGTATAAATGTAAACTATTGCAAAGGAAACCAATACTTTGTCATTAAGAAGTTGTATACCGCTGAATTTGCGAGACGTTTACTGGAATTGGATTGTATACCACTGCAATTATTTGTACATACAGCAAATTAAATTCTGTAAACATATTCAATTCTATCTTGTAATAGTACGAACAATTATATGAAGAATCACTACCTTATCGTACATAAGATAATTCTTATAATACGAGTACGAGATGTGCAAATTAAATTCGATTTAATTGGTACAATGGTTTATGAAACAAAACAATATAATTATAATTACGTTGTTTGAAAGAATGTTTTACACGTGCGTTGGTTTTAATATTATAGTTCTTATTTATTATAAATATGATAGATGGACTGAAGATGTACATATTTTATGGCTTGCATAAATCATTTTTTTAAACATATTATTCATAATATTTTGATTTCATCACTTTGCAGGATTTATATAATATAAAAAATACACAGCTGCTAGAAATAATTTGAAAGACTCGCATAGAGATGTGGTGACGGTTGATAAGTCTAAGCTGAGATGATGCAGAAGAAAATCTTTGCGACTGACAAACTGAAGATACAGGAGAAAGAAGAGACATTTCTGAAATGGAAGATGAGAGAGCAGTGGCTTGAAATAAGGACAATGATGATATGGAGACCTCATTTCCAAGTCAAACATTTGCAGTTTCGAGTGAAGTATGAGAAGATGCTTCGAGTACTGATATCTATCAGTTCCAAAATGGACAAGCAATAGTATCTGGTTATAATTACTTTAGATCCAAACTGTAATAACTACAAAAATCACACGAAATCCTCTGAAACCTCTTTTATATTAATATTATATAAAAAAATATTTCGTTCATAATATTACAAATAATTTAAATAATTCTATCTATCATCAGAATTTACAAAAAAATTATGTACTGTAGACGATAGTATAGTTGATAGCATGCGCGCCTAGTAATCCGGAGAATACGAATTTGGTTCCCCATCTGTCGGATTTTAAAAATACAAAAATGCAAGACTGGATACCCATTGGGTTGAGCAATTATCTGAAAAACAGTTCTCGTGAAAAATAATCTATCACAACGTCTTCATATTGTGGAGATCCATATACACCACTTTCAGGGGGGACATGGTATGCAAAAGAAGATTATACCTGCATAAAATCTTGTTTCCTGATCATCTCAAAACTATGTTTTTTTAGTTGAAACAGTTCGGAACTGATATATGTATTATTAGTTTTATAGTTAGAAATGGTCATATTAACTAAAGTTGAAAAATCCATTTGTTTAAATTGCGTAGTAGAAAATTTCGTTATAATTTATTTGTTATCTTTAAATTGAAAAAAAAATCAGACCTTGGGTAAAACGAGCATGTGCAATATTAGAGGTGTTTCTGTTTAAAGAGTACCTTGTCAGTGTTTCCTCAATGATATGTGTCAGATACCGACCGTGCAAAAATGATACTATCTTATGCGCCCGCTGGGATTGCATATTCAGACAATCCCGAGGAGTCACAATAAATTCCATTTACATAGCTTGCAATAATATAACGTCACACGTCGTGTCTCGTTCGCTAGACTTGTAGATTGTTCTCGCTCGATAAGAGTACAAGTTGTAAGTAGCCAATTTGGCGAATCGCGTGTCTGGGAGGTAAACAATCTAATTCAAACTTGAATGCATTGGCTATCCGATCTCATGCGTAATGTTCGAGTACCCGCTGAGATGCGGTGTAATGCAAACTAAGTTGATTTTCGGAATCGAAACCACTCTGCCAAATTGCAAAGTCCTCGGCAGTTGTAAAAATCCATTAGTTGCCTATTTTTTTACACACGGTGAACAGAAAATATCTTACTACTGTATAACTAACAGTAGTGGTCATAGATTTTAATGTTATCATTATGTACGATATTTGTCATTTTTTTAGGATTGTTTTTCATTGTTACCATATCAAATCGAACTCATATTTTTTATCAAACATTAAATTAAATCTATTGCCTAATATGATTATGTGCATTTTTGGATATTTTTAAAGTAATCATTTGGCTACTTATATCCCCGTCAACGTGTTTGCCTAGTAATCCGAAGAATGCTGGTTTGATTCCCACATCTGTTGGATTTTAAATCCAAAAATACGAGACTATATGACCATTGAATTGAGTAATTTTCTGAAAAACAATTCTTGTGAAAAACTCTACATTCGGAGTGGATGCCTTCACACAGTGTAGATCTATATGCTCCATTTTGGGAGCGAAGACGGTAAAAATAGTATATGTTTTATATCTTCCATTATCAAATTTTGTCTTCCTTGTAGCGTAGTTGCAAGCGTGCGTGCCTAGCGATTCGGGGAATGCGGGTTCGATCACCCATCTGTCGGATTTAAAAAATTCGAAAAATACAGGACTGGATGCCCATTGGGTTAAGTCTGTTAAGTAATCGTTTGACACACAATTCTAATGCAAAATAACCTGTCAAGACGTCTTCACATTGCGGAGATCCATGTACTCCACTTTTGGAGTGGATGCCTTCATACTGTGTAGATCTAAATGCTCCATTTTGGGAGTGAAAATGGTAAAAAAACAGTATGTATTTTATATCTGCCATATGTCAGATTTTACTTAAGGGATCTTTTATATTTACAAGACTAAAATTACAAACATGTTTGTTATTATAATATTGATACTTTTATTTTTATCAATAATTTTTACTTCAAAGTAAATTAGAAGTATAATTTAATTTTTTTTATTATATTATGTGCTCATTTTACAAGTTGGCCTTTACTTTTTAGTTATCCTGTAGGTAGACGGATTGAATATCTACCTACTTGTATCTCATACCTTACTTTCATACCCCTTTTATAAAAAATATCTGTGATTTCTCTTTTATATGATAGCAATTTGTCTTTGAGAAAATAAATGTTGCATGAAAGTGAAATGCTTTTTAGGGTAAAGAGTTTTTGAGAATCCCAGGTGGCGGCTTTTTTGGAAGCCCTCCTATGTAGGAATTGCCTCAATTTGTAAGTATATTATACCAACCAATCTAAATACGTAGCTACATTGTTATGAATATTCAAGTAATAGCGGTAATCATACATACATTTATTTTTATATTATATATAATTATAAAGTCTATTTCCACAGATAGTTAAAATACATTTATTTAAAACTTATTTTTCATCATTTATGACAAAAATATTAAAGCCTATCATATAATTATTCAATGCATAAAACAAAACACAATTCGTCTCTATAATGCGTATGTTTAACTATAACTAGTGTATACTTAAAGATACTTAAAATGTTTTATTTTATGTACATATCTATCATTGAAGACTGTCTTACCTACAATTTACAATTTTATTGATTTAATTAACGTAATTATGTACATATATTTAGAAAATAAGCATGCTCAAGCTCTGATTAGATGATATAAACAAATGTATATTTATATCCATATGGTCTCTTTCATTCAATCAATTCGTAGAAATGTAACATAAAAAGAATTTTGATTAAATCATAGCCAAGCATATGTTTGCGATTGTGATACGTATTTTTAGATCCAATATATAAGTAAGATGCTATTGTTAAAAGTTTTAATGGTTGATAATGATAAAAAATAAATAAATGAAAAATATGTGGACAG
>JAGVSQ010005902.1:0-17065 GCA_022683975.1 Rhyacophila evoluta
GCCCGCATAACGGGTGTGGAGACGTGGCGGGTGGTGGAGGGGAAAGCAAGTATAATATATTATGTTATCATGTCTGCTCTGCAGGTGAAACATTTGGATAGGTTGTATCTGATAGGCTTTTTCTCGAGTGTTGTACTAAAAATATATTATATATATATTTCTCATTCTATTAATGTTGAAATACTGAATAGTTTATTACAAAAAAATGATTAAATCAAATTTTGAATACGCCTCCAAAAGTAAAGCGCATTCGTTTGATACTCGGCCACCGGCGGGATACGGTATATTGAGAATATGATGAATTTAGTTAAAAAATATCTTAAATATGATTTTTTTTTCTGGTACTACATACACATTTTTAAAAGTCGATAGTGATTGTGTATTGACAATTGGGATTTATTGCACTAGCAATATTGCAGTTGTCTATGAAACTTACCATTGCCATTCGGATAATAGACGACATCTGTCATTGGTAGACAATTTAAGAGCAAATAAATTAAATATTAATAATGTTGCAGAGCTACTATCGACTAATCACTATTATACTTATTGTTATATACAATTCTAGAAAATCATAAAATAAAATTATCAATATTATAGATTATATTAGACATTTGTTTCACAAATTATTACTGTCTACAATAATTTAATTTTGAAGCGAAAAAAAGTGGCATCCTGTGTTATACATATACATAAGAGGAATGCAAATCTTTCCATATATCTCGTATCCTTGTCCTGAAGCGATAATAAACATTTCACGAAACAAAGATATCATTAATTCATCAGCAATCTGAAAAAGGTTGCCTGTAAATAGAAAAAAGCGAAATCTTCATCAGGCGGGTGTAAAGCCTCGCCGCTTGTAAACTGACGTATAACATTTGCCCGCCCTCGCTGTATAGTAGCTATAAACTAGGAGTTTTTATTTAAGCTTCTAGAAGTGGATTTAAAGGCCTGTTGATGGTTAAATGAAGAGCACTATGGAATATTTGGGGCAAATATTTCCATTTATACACAGTCTGTAATTTACTTTATTCGTTCGTAGAAATAATTAGTGGACGATTTTAATAATGTTAGCGAGCAAAACAAAATGTGAAACATAATAATACTCGTATATTTATTTTGAACCTTGTTTATCCGAATAGGCCCTTAATTTGTCGCCATATAAATATACGAGTTAAGGTTTTCGCATGTTTTTTATAAATAACATGGCTATTATGATATTATAATTTTTTTTTGTGGAAACATATATTATTATTTTTAAACACACGGGGAGTATTCTGATTCATTGTATGTAACATTAAAAAATGTAGAACCAAAGACATAGATCAATCTTGCTAACAATTTTCGTTGTTATCACGACCAACGGTATATTATCGTTGATTCTTATTAAAAAGGTTTTATTATACAGCTGGTAATCCGAGATAAAATGCTCGGTAAATGTTTTTTTAGATATTTCTTTGAAAATTTGTAGACGAGCTTCATATTTAGTGACGGGTATAATTTTCATACAAGAAAATTTACTTGTATTCGAATTATATGAAATAATTCATAAATTTTAAACTGAATATTCAAAACACAGAAAATATATCACATTAAAATATAATGTAAAGAGTTTTTATCATTTTATGCAAAAGTTAGTGCACTATACGATACAATAAGTAACTTAATAAATGCAATTAGTTTAAGATTTATGTCAGGCTCAATATGTTACTAATTTATGTAATTTACTAACGTCTCATTTTAAGTACATCATTAAATAAGCAAAAAATACGTTTAAATACCACTCTTTTTAAAGTGTATGTATGTTCTTACTTTTTCGCATTTATTCAATCGAATCAATCCTCTATCTCAGCAGAATATAGATTAATCGGACTAGATGAAATTTAGCGTATAATGTTAGTAGAAGTATCTATTACGCATTGTATTAATCCCCCTTATCATTCCAGTTTAATAATATAATGAAATTTAGATATAAGTAAGAGACACGTATTTTTCATATGACGATATTGCAACATTCCACACATACGAAGTTATTTTGCATTACGATAAAGATGACAAAAAAACACCCTTAAATGTGGCCAAACAAAAGCTTGACTTATAAAAGATGGATAAAAGTATTTTTGTCTGTATTTTTAGTCACAGATATGGAGCAAATTGATCTTGGCAGATTGTTTTTTTATGAGGGTAATAATTCTAGTGCAGTTATGGATTTTGAATCAGCCTCATCTGGCACATAAGCTTGTCAACCGATTGGAATTAAATATCAGGGTGTTAGTATGTATTATTTTAATTATTAAATTTGATATACAAATATCTATCGTCCGACGAGAAATTCAATAATCTAAAAGTAAAACAATTGTTGTATATATTGTGTGAAAGATATGGTGTTTGTAGGTATACGATGTTCAGTTGTCGGTCTCACGTTTCGGCAGTGTTTATTTGCACGCCAGGCAGTATTATTTACATTCGGGAAGTCCCGTGGGACAGTCGCCTAATCTCTGAGAGCGGCCATGATTACTCCTGGGAGAAGCTTTATTTAATAATTGAGACGGGGACGTCCGGCCGACGCCAACGCCCGTCGGTGGGTATTGCGACGCCGTGCGGTAACTTGCGTATACAAGAAGCCTTATTTGCGTCACAGTACAATAAAATGTTATAGAACGACATCGTACTAATGTTATATATTCAAAAGTATTTAATTGAGACTTTCCGCCTACCACCCAAAAATATTTAATACCCTGTGTTGCCATACAATTTATCGCTTAATCCGATCAACACATAATAATGTATATATGTTTGAAAATATTTTTGAATAAATTTTCCGTTATTGAAATGATTGTCAACTTCTCCTATATGTTAAGCTATTATTAATCAAAAATCAAAGTATATTATTGATATAAAGCCTCATACAACACGCTGGTGATTTAAAATAAATGAAGATATTGACTGTGCAGGGGAAAAAGAACGTAACCCACATATAACAAATTTTACAGAAGAGAACGGTTGAATGATTTTCAAAGCCAAAGTTAAAAAATTACAGAGGCGTAACTTTGAAATGCGTGAGGACTAAAAACGGTGTTTTATTTACTTAATATGATATTAATTTAATAGGTTATTTAAGAAAAACCGATAAAATGGATAAGATGGAAGCTTTTTTTCTGGTCGCCAATTTCACAGATTTTTTTCAAACTTGAAAGATAAATTTAGACACTTTATTCGGTATTTCCAGCTTAAATCCTTTTAGTAAAACGTGTATTAAGTTTGTATAAATTCTGATCATCGGATAAGAGCTATTTTAAAAAATTGAGCGTTACGTTTTTTTGCTTTTCACAGTCGATATATAATTGAAACATAACATTGAAAATTATACGTTAAATATTATTAAGTCCCATAACAACCGTAAATTATTAGACAGTGTCGTAATAGATGACTATCTTGTTAGTCACACCGCACGGATAATATATTTGTGATTTGTTTCAAGAAATGTCTTCTTTACTTCAAAAGTATTTTATTCATGCATCATTTTAATAAACTGTTATTTATGTGTTGTTCATGTCTAGCTCCATTAATGTATCATTGACAACTATATAGTTTTCATAAAATAATACATATTCTCATATTACTTAACTAACTATATCACTAAAATGAGCCTTTCTTTAAAATTCTTAAACAAATCGATATATTCCATCTGAGTGAGATGAATTAAGATCTGTTTTCCAACCGATAATTACAAGAGAAATTCCTTAGAAATCTCGGTATTACCACGGGACTCTTTCTCAATTTGTCACAACGAGTGTTCGATAGTCACCAAAAACTCCACCGTGACAGAAAATCCTTGGCATGCAATTTATTATACGTTCTACCAAATTGCTAAAAATGACTCAGGTTTTTAAAGGTTTTTGTTCGGCCATATGGTACATATGACCGCATTAATATTGTATCTCAATTATGATTGATAAAGCTACACTGGCATCTTCATATCATCCGTAAACCGTTGTTTCTTTTTGTGTAAAATCTTACAAAAAATCCGACTTTTTTATCATATTTTCCCCATTATTAATATTTCATGAGATGCCAAAAAATATAATATGAACGATAACTCTGTGCTGTATACGCTTCATCGTAATTTATAATAATTAAATCATGGACACTTGAGACATTATCAACTAATATTATATACAATGGAAACTTCGTATTGAGGTAAACCTGTGGCGTAGCTACATCATCGCCTTGAAATAAGTAAAACGCTGCGATCCCTTATTTCTCGTGAGTTTTTTATTTATGTTATCTATGATATGACATTTTGGAAACTTTTCGATTTTTAAACGAGATCATATCACGCGATCCAACTTCCTTCATAAAATTGCAATTTTTTTATTGTCATATTTTGTTGTAAATCTTCTATGTCAATCTTTCTAATTTTCCGCCCCTCCACAATTTGTACGCCTGGATAAACTGCTCCACACTAGATAAACATATAACATATTTAGAATAAACTTTCAAAAACAAGTTTTTACTTGGGGTTAATGCTTATTTCCCTTCGTCTAAGAGCGTTCATAACATTAACGTACATGTAAAATTAAATGTTATGTATTTTGATGAGATGATATAGTAATAATACGATGCACCCATATAAATCATATTTACATAATGTATTCATTGTAATAGTATCTATAAAACTTTTACATTGGTCAAAGGGCCAACCTGGGATACTTGCTTGCTTTCTGTTTTGAGATGCAGGGTATGAAAATAAATCAATAAGCTTAGAACGTAAAGCCTTGTCGATGGGCAGGATTATACATGCGGTCAGTAGAAGCAAGATACAGATACAGGTCCTGTCTCTAGGGACATTCAACTCGCAGTGCCAAACATGACAAATTATACTTTGACTCCCAACATAATACAGTGTTGTTTTTTCAAAGTGTAAAAAAAGAGTTTATCTTGAAAAATTACAAAAATAAGTGCTTCAATCATCGTCATTACTATGAACTAGAATGCTGTGAATGAACGCCTTTTCAAACTGAATGGCTACTAGACTTAGTTATAAGCTTTAAATTATCATACAATTCCCCGATTGTTAATTATTTAAATATTCAAAAGATTGTTAGATTCACATTTTAAAATATTTGCATTATTGTATATTTTTCACCTTTTCTTGGTTCGATTTGTTTTGTCTTTTTTAATAACAACTTTGCATAATGACCAATATTCGTCATTCCTGAAACTTGTCCAAGGTGTAATTGATAAGTTTGATTTATCAGTGCAAATTACCTTCCAAGCTTACAGCTGGCTGCATAATTGACATCTTAGCCATACGTTTTCTCAGTTCTTCTCCTTTTCCCAGTTTCTACTGTAATTTTCTAAAACGTTTTTACGTCTGTCTTTTAAGAAAACTCGAAAGCCTACTGATCAAAAATTTAAAAGCTCTAAAAAAAGCTCTCATATGTGACAACATAATAAAATAATCTTCGTGATCTTAGGGAATTAGTTATACTGGTCACAGATTAAACTACTAACTAAAAAAGAATCCATCTCTACGAATTACTTAAGCTTGCGACCCATTTCCAATATATCTGTTTAAAATATATTGTTTTAAGTGAACTGTAAGTTCTAAAGACTTATTCAACCCTTACTGAAATGAACTCTATAAGAAAATTGGTAATAAATGACTTATAATACAAACTTCTTTCGTTTCAACTAAAATATTTTACTCAGCGGGTGGTCACATTGTGGTCAGTTTTATATGAAAAATAAATACGAATTCGATAAATACATTACAAATACGTAGTACAAATACATTTTCCCTCGAAGGGATTTGATTTTCTATCGCATACGACTGTTTGAATAAGAACGGACGTAAGTTGGTTGTTATGTTTACACCCAAGAAAACACTCATGCATTTTTCATATTCTTCATAAACACGTTTTGTTTGCTCACAAGATGCCATAGTCTGCTTTTGGTGCGTGCGTTTTCATATTATAACAAACATTAATTCTCTTTGTAAATTTTGAATCTGGTTTAAGATCCTGTAACCTTTGTGTAGGCTGGGTATTTTATTGTATTTTTTTTTTGCATTATGTTATAACTGACGTCAATAACGTTTTGAGTATGTGACTTCTGAAACGTATGCTTTATTTAAAAACGTGTAAAACAAAAAGATATGACTAGGAATACTTACGAATATCACACTATCTTATCTCATCAAAGAATCTTAGATATGAGTTAAAAAAGGTGTATAATTAATGAACGAATCAAAATAAAGGATATCCAATAATAAGTGTTTGGTCTACTGTGGTTCAGTGGAAAGCTTTTGCGTTTGTTATATTTTAGTTTTGCCTTAGATTTAAAACCTACCAACTATTTAACTAAATTTATACACCGATGGTACAATTTCTTGCTAAAATAATACCATAACTATACATATAAAATACGTGAAAATATCAAAAGACCTGCGTATTTTAACGCATTATGATACAACCCCCCTTTCATTAACCAAGAAAATGGTGTTCGCATTTTTAAAAAATGTGAAAATGCAGGACTGTATGCACAATGGGAACGACAACGGAAAGACAATCAATTCTCGTGAAAAAAATCGATACATGTCTTTACATTACGGATATCAGCATTATATACTTTTAAAGTAGATATCTTTGTGCTGTATAGTTCCATATGGTCCACTTTTGCAGGGCATGTTAAAAAAAAGTTTTAGTAAGTCGATTCATTTAGTTGAACGAATAGTTAGCAACTGAATTTTTGGAAATAATCTAATTTAATCCAATAATCCAGTAATGAGACATTTAAGATAGTTTCTTGTTTTATCTAATATACTTATCAATTCGCGAAATTTTTCAGGTGGGATTATCCCGCAGAAATTTCAATAAATTTAAAATGCATCATAGATTTTTTGATAAAAATTTGTGCTTCTTATCGACGCATATAGATTAAATTCTTAAGATATTTGTTCAGTGATAAGTGGACACAGATTATGGATAAGTGTCAACAGTGATAATGATATTTGTGAGACACATATGACCGATTAAACATCGGTAAAAGATCACCATAAATACATATTCTACGGGAGCATGTGTTGAATAAAAAAATAAATAATCGTTGTTACTTGCAATTACAGAAAATGTTCCTAATTGAAGATTGTGAAATATACAAAATATTACTGTCTTCGAGGCCTTTATCTTTAAGGTATACTAATGTTTCATAATAATATTATATACTTTTAATTTAATTAATTGCATATTAATCTACGAATTAATGTAACCTATTTAGTTGAATCAACAAAACAAACCTCTTAGTTTTATTAAATAATATAATTTGCCGATACTATCTGCAAACATAAACCCTTTATGAGATCGTTACGATAAACCGATTGTAATCAATTCCTTCATGTGGATATTACATAAACATGTTTTTCTTCGTGTACCAGGTTTGTTCAACCATTTTAGGCTATTTTTATCAATTTTAAAAACTAAATATATGCATGAATAGTATATCAATAAAAAATGAATACTAGTCATTGATGGCAGTAAAAACAGTATGAGAGTATATGATTCATTTTAATTGAAACATAATTCCATATGTTCATAATCCTACAATATATATATTGTATTATAAGTATATTATTTTTCAGTATAATTTTTGATATTGAAATTTAATAAAGTGCTCTTGTGCCGATATATTCTCTGAACATAATAGATATTTAAGTATACATACAAATATTTGATTAACGTATTGAGATAAAATTTTAGAATATATTTTTTACTCTGTTAAAAAAAATAATTTTGAATTTGAATTTATTGTAAAGTATAAACATTTAAGAATATTTTCGGAGTTGTTATTGTTATTAGTATACGTAACAATTAATGTGTTTATTTACTTTCATAATATTTTTGTGCTTTTGTATATATGTATAAACAAGATAAGCAACGTAGGAAGAGTTTAAATCATGATATAGAACATTATGGTATACTTGGGGTATTCAAAAAAGCTCTAATAGATTGTGGATTACATAAATATTGTTTTAAATTGTATAATTCATAACTGAATCTAGAATAAGGTAAAATTATAATATGATTGTAGTTACTATCCCTATTTGATAACTATTAAAAATTGTATTTTTAACTCTCACTACGTTGTAATTTATAATGTGATGAAGTTATTTTTATTTTATTTATTAAAATATACTGATTGAAAGGCCCTCATATTTTATGTATTCTTCATAAAAATTCATTTGATTTCAATTATTTCATTACGAAATAAAAACATTGATCAATATCAACATATATACTTCTTTTGTTTTAAATCTGGGACAAAACATGTGCGTATGTGTATCCCGCAGCGTTAATCACTTATTTGGATTATGTATTTATGTGTCAAAGTGGAAAAAAGTGAGCTTATCTTTATTACCAAGTGTATCAATGATGTCTGCTTTGGAAAATTGTATCTCTGTTTCCATCGTTATTTTTTCATTTCGTGGACTTAATTTATATTATTTGACCTCTAATACAAAATAAAATGATTATAAAAGCTAATTAAAATTATTGATCTGTCAAATTTTGTATAATTATAATTTAAACCATACATATTTAACTGGGTCCTTGGAGTCCTGCTTGACTTTTAGCATAGTAAGACTCGAAATAAAAACGAACCACGTTAGTCATGATGCATTCATTGTCAAGTTGATGGTGAACGTTGATGGGTTTAGATTCAATGGATTTGAATTAATACTACGCAGTAATGTCTTTAGGCTTTGTCAACATCAATACAAACTGAAATAATACTCTAAGCAGGAGGTACTGTTTATTGGTTGCAGATTACGCGTGTCAACCAAAACAATAGGATACACATTCGACAACGTTAACATTGTTATAAGATCGATAATATATTATTACAAAGCATTCATTTTCATAATTACGATTCAGACATTGTGAATACTTCAATGTGACATCGTATAAAACTGTATGTTGCTTGAAATATTATTCATTCATTACTCATAATTAAATTAAAATGATCAAAATAATTTATGTGGCAAGCTCGGTAAAGGTATGAAGAAAATGATGAATTTAATATGTGTCCTAAAGAAACCCCTTTTTTCGTTAAAACTAAATTCAACCAAAACATTACTAAAGTAATACGCACAAAATTATTTTATTTGCTTAATTTAAAATATACAGAATAGATTGAGAAATCGGCTGATTACCGATTGTAGTTCAAATCTGTCTAACGGTCCTACTTTTGAACTGGATAGTGTAAAAATTAAACTCTTGTTAATATTTTTGAGATAATGATATAATAAAAATAAAGATATAATTTTGAATTGAAAACTAATTTTGACTTTGTGTATTTTTATGTGAACTGTTCGATATGTTTATATGAACGATTTACAATCCGGGATTCGCCTTAAGGCAAGTTACTCTGTTATGCATGTTTAAGACCTAAATATACAAATATAATATATACATAATAGATAGACATAAAACTATGAGACGTACCTTACGTTAATAAAGTACGTTAATATTATTTAAGCAATAAAATTAAAATATTTTTAAACAAATTAGCCGTTAAATAGAAGGAATTTGCGATAATTTAAAAATATGAATGGTTCTGAATTTAAAATTGCGAATGGTTTGCCAATATAAGCTACTAAGTTTTAAAATTTTTGTTATGGTATTTATTATATTAACTTCGATTGGAGATTAAAAAATGATTTATTAGAGAGAAATATTTGTCGAGTAAATTGTAATAAATTATGAATTTTAGTGTATAAAATTATTAATTATTTGAGTATGAAATTTTACACAGAGTTCTGTAATAGTAGATAATGTACTTTTCGTGCCTCCAGTGGCGAGATGTAAACGTGCGCGCTTTGGAGCTGAAGGTTGCGAGTCCAAATCCCACAAATACAGAATGTTATAAAAATCAAAAACGCAAAACAAAAAGCCCAAAATTTGGACCCCAAGCCCAAAATCCGAAGCGCAAAAACTCCCAAAAAATCCATTTAATATAATGAGTGATTGGCTAGCTACCAATTCTCGCAAAACTACCGAAATTAAATTTTACGTTGCAGAAATTTTTATAGTCATTTGAAGGAGTGTTTATTTTTTACCCATATGTTCTAAATACGGAAAGAAATGCTAAAAAACATTACATATCAAATTAAGTGTGCGACACTTTATAATAGTTAAATGTAGTAATTAGATTATTCTGCATATATTTTATTAATTAATCAATAGATTTTAACAGTAAGCTCTACAAAAAATAATTTAGCGTAAAAGTGTCACTTTGGTTATGTCAAATACAAACAATGAATTTAATCGATATTTAATTAAATTTATTGATGTTGATATAAAAAAGCCGTTGCCCCACGCCTGTCGTAAAATATAACGTAATTTCAAAGTTCAGCCTTTCTTTCGCTTGGATGATTTTCTTCCGGTGAAGTGCTGAGGGTGAGAGTAAGGGGAAGAAAAAAAGCGAGATGATGATAACTCCACTTATACGCTGTGTTTGTAGAGAAGCGCTTTATTATACGCTACGTTATCGCGAGCATTGGGGAATGTGAACCAATGATTCAACTCAACCACTTGTATTCCTGCCCCATTAATGATTTTCTGATTACGACTCGGGGTTGATTAGCTCCCATCATAAACGGCGAGCTTTTTTCATGAACACGAATGAAAAATAACAGCAATTCAGATAAGCTTAGCAATGGCGGAGTCAGAAGATTTTTCTGAAACGGACGATAACATTTATTCCTTGTTATTATTGCCTATTTCTTTTATCAAAACAATTTCGGGTGTCAGAAAAGTTTCTGCAGCAAAGAAAGTATTAAGATTTTTATTTTCGAAATGTTATAAAATAACTGCTGTAATATTATATGGCCAATTACAGTTCTTTGCGTCAGAATGTTTACGTTTTGTAGATAATATTTGCTTACTCATTTCGTAAACATTTTCAAATGTTTGGCTCCATACATAGAAATAGCATTGCAAATGATGAGCCACTAACTTTAGCAATTACACTTAATGTGCTTCCTAGATTATAAGACGCACTATTATTTTTAAATACCAATAACAACAAACCAAAATATGGGAACCTTATCACTATGACGATATATATTAAAAGAATATTTAAGGTATGGTTTTTTTTATTTATAAACTTTCTTTGCTATGTGTCTTCTTCTTATTTAGTTCCCTATTTTTCTGAATCACATCATCGTCTGTTTTACCATAAAGTATCAGATTTGATGGCATCAGTATAATTATTGGTTTTATTGATCGTATTTAATAAAACAGTATCTTTTCCACTCGTGTATTGACTAAAATATCAATGAGCTGCAGCTGAAATACAAATATGATATTATATATAATATATATATATGAACTAGCAATCAATTCTCGTAAAATATTATGGTCTTGTCAAGTAGGTGTTTTTGAGCAGATAGTAATAAAGGTTAATAATTATTCGTTGTATAGATATATTTTACATTCTTATAATTAATGTTATTTACTATAGTATCATATTTAAAAATAAACAAATATATAATTAGATCATTAAACAAATTGTTTATAATAGAATTGTTCATTTCTGAATGTTCGAACCGCCATACTTTTAAATAAATATTTTATTTAGCAGCCATTTAAGAAGCTTCAAAGAACTTTATTTTATTATTATATGACTAAAGATGATTTAAAATAATTAAAAATGCGGGATCTTTGAAATGTAATTTAATCACGAAAAGATTTATTAGCTTTGATGTCTTATTAAATTATTGAACCTTGAAGTACGGACTTTAATATTTCCAAAGAATTGAGTTGATTTAACTTTATAAATTTTGTCAAAGATAACTTCCGGCCTAAGAAATTTTAAGCCGGTGTTTATTTAAAACTCTTAATATTATTATAAAAGACAAAGCTCACTTTACAAATATTAAACAACATAAGATAAATCCTTTGACTACAGAATAGAACGTCAAATGTAATGATAATAATAAACTTATAAATGATATGTTCGTTTTCAATAATAGTTTTAAAAATCATATTGTACGTACATTTTTAATAATTAAGATTAAAAGAATGATTTTATCGTATTATAATATATCAGATTGGATGTTTCATGTTATAAATCGATGATAAAATATCTGAATAGCGACAGTGCATTGCAACAAATGTTTACTTACGTAAATGCATTATAATACCGTGTAATATTTCCAAGTGATTTGATAAAGATAAATATAATGCTCTTTATCTTCTATAGTTTGATGTTAACGCTATGTAGATTGTACGATCTATCAGTCCCAAATGGTACGGAGTACTGTAATGTAGCATACGGAAACATCTCAAAATTAAGTTAAACAAAAACTTTTGAGACCGAGTGAAAAAAAATTATATGAAAACTAGTGTGACGTTTTGATTTTAAGATAGCTTTTGTACTTAATTATGCCATTGTGTTTAGTGAAATTATATTATTGCTTATCGAAATTTAGCTAATAATCAATAACAAAGTAGTGAATAATCCTGGTTAAAATATTAACACAGTTTTAACAAAAGTGGTTAGAAGTTTTTAAAATATATTAAAAAATCAATTATTGGTTGGTGTAGTATTTTAAGTTATAAAAGAGTAAAAAGTACGTCTTTTTGTGATATTGTGTTAATGTATTTCAAATAAAAAGTCATTTGCTTTGGTGGAGTATCCGTGCAAGTGACGACAGCTGTTTGAAATGTGCTTTTATATGAAACGATTGATATATTTTTAGGAGGCTGAAAGCTCTGGAAGGCTTGCAGTTAGTATGTCAGAAAGTTCAACAAAAACCACCGAGACTTTGGACAGGGGAGGGTGGGGAAACCCACTCGAGTTTGTGCTCGCGTGTTTAGGGTATGCTGTTGGACTTGGCAATGTGTGGAGGTTTCCATACCTTTGCTATAGAAATGGAGGAGGTAAGAATAATATTATTTTTTCATATATCCGTAAATAATATTTTTTTTGTTGTTCGTTTACATTAAAAACGAAATTAACTTAGAAGTTGTAGTCTGATTGTGTTAAAATCTTTATTAAATTTTATTAGATTGAGTGATAACGTCCACTTTAACTTAAAAAGTTGTGTTTCATAAAAATAAAATCGCCATATAGTCCGAGTCATTGCAAGGCCAATTCGGAATACCAATAGAAATGGTAGGCAACGAAAAGAAAACTTTTTTCTTCACGAACATTAGTTGAAATTCTAAGATATTTTATTTATTGTGACACACATATTCAATGAGAAAATCATTTTTTTTAAATTAGTCTTCCATTACCATATCTTTACCATGTTTTTCAATATAAATTCCTAGAAAATCTGTATGACATATTTCTTTGTTACAGTTTACAATATATTGTATGAGTGTTTGCCATGAATCCTACCCTAATTTACATGTCTTTTAGTCGACTTCCAATTTGATAGTCAAAGATGAAAGAAAATACAAATAATACAAAAAAATCAAATATATTATTTTTACGTTGGACAATGTGACGGTTTTTTTGTTGTTGATAAAATGTGTTTTGATAATAATGAGCAATGACACATTTTTTTCGATCGTTATTGCTCACACAAGGAAGCTTTACTTAGCGCCTAGATTTTGAAACACAAATGAATATTCGTGTAATAGATATTTTTCTTTGAGGATATCGATATTTTCTAAGAATTAATTTATTAGATATAATTAATTAGATAATAAAATTAATTTTATTTAAATCACGTACTTGTTTTTTTTTTTAAAACAACAATAAATGACTAATTGAAGACTTTAACAAAACAGTTATCTATAGCACATTTTCGTTAAAACCGTATTTTTAAGAAAAAGTAATATACAGCATTTGGTGCAATACTGTGACGATAATAGTAATGTAAACACTGGCAGATTTACCTATAGGCGTACCAAGCTCGCGTCTGGGGCCCCACAATTGAAAGGACCTCCAAATTGTCGAAGAATGGGCGTCAAAAAAATCCGGACTAAATTAGAAATTATTAAAATAGTGTGAAACTGAAAAAACGAGAAAAATGAGATTTTGGAGAAAGTACTAAAGAAGAAATGTTAAGGCGGCATGAGATCTAAAAAAACGAAAAATCATAAAATTCTGGACGAAAGAAAAAAAGGCGATTACGCATGAAGAATAGGGGTCTCTCAAGTGTTAAATCTGCCACTGGTTGTGTATTATTATTTTCATACACTAAATATCTCAAGAATTAATTTATTTTCATTACAAATTAACGCGTATGGCAACCAAAACGTATTTTCTCGTAACTACTAAATAATTAACAATTTTTTTTATATGGGTTATTGTTTTGTTAAAAGGTTCAATTATTTGCTATCATCTATAATTCGCATGTTTGTTTCTTTTTATATTATGTAATAATAAAAGATTTATGTCTCCTAAATTATGCGCTCACCAACTTTAAAAGTGAGTTAAATATCCCGCTCGAAAAAGTCACATCGTGGCGTGTAACTCTTAGACTGCTATACAACGTTATACCGTCGTTCGTGATATCAGCGTGAAATGTTAACAAAGATTTTGCGTAAACGTGTTTTAACGTTTTGTGTCTATTTTTTTAGTGTTACCCACAGTGAATATGAAAGGTACTAAAAATATAGTGTTTTAAAGAGAAAGAAATAACTAAAACATGTGACCTTTTTTATATCTTCAGGTGCATTTTTGATCCCGTACTTCATTATGTTACTCATCATTGGACTTCCAATTTTTTATTTGGAGCTTTATTTGGGCCAGTATACAGCATGTGGACCGATAGATGTTTTCTATCGGATAGCTCCAGGTGAGATTTTATTTTAACTTTAAATTAATCGAGTAAATGTCATTATTATTTTACACAAATACACATATAATAATGATTGAATTTGACACAGAAAATGAATTGTTTTCGGTATCATCTACTTATTTATTTATTTTTGAAACAAAGTAATTACGATACAAATAAAAATAAAAATCTAACACGTTGGAAAGTTAAATAATATTTGATAAACGCATTGATTGACTATAATTAATAACAAATCTAGTTGCCTTGAAAAAAAGACAAGCCATGTTCAGACCTGCGACGCATCCATAACACTTCATTGACTGCCGTATGTAATGTTGCATGCTTATTTTGGAGTTTATTCTACACATACAGGAATGAATCATTTTACATTACTTCTTTTGTAGTCACAAGAACGTTTTACTAAACTCAATACACGGCTGGTGTAAATGGCGGTATTTGGTTGTTACTGTAAGTTCCAAATATTCCGTAATAGATTAAAGATTGCCCTAAATATTTTCATCTGTATTATTATACAAAGTTTGCACACACAGTTTTTAATATTCTGATGTTATACCATTCCGACAATCGATATAGACAATTATGAATTGTTATTACATATAAATAATTTATTCTTTATTGACATGCATTAAAGTGACTGTTTTAATTTAATTTAATTCAATTTAATTATAGCGTTTTGGGGTCTTGGATACTGCACACTTATGGTGATAACGCTGATCATCATATACTTCATGATTATAGTCGCATGGACTCTGTACTATACCCTGATGTCGTTTAATCCAAATCTCGGTTGGGGATCTTGCGAAAATGTCTTCAATACAGACCGTAAGAAAAAAAAACATACATTATTATATTAGAGAAATGGGAGATTTTTTTTTTGATATATGAACTAATTTGTCCAGATGTAATATTGTGATAAACTTTAATAATGAATTAAGGTAATATATACAAAAAAGATCATATCTTTTTGCTTTCTGAGAATTATTTTTTTGCTTTACTTCAAAAACAAGTTTCTGTGGTCTAACATGTGAAGACTTTTAAACAAGAAATCTTTCCATATGATTTTGATTTAATATCTTTTGGAATTCGAAATCTTGGATTTTTTCGGAATTTTAAAATTTTCTGGATCTTTATTTGCAATTGGATCAAAAATTGGAGGCTTCTCGTATTTTTTTGGTCTCTCACCCTATCTTGAGATTGCTACTTTTGAACATTCGTTCAGAATTTATTGTTCGTAATAAGACGTGTGAAATGGAAAATCGGAATTCGAAATTCAAAAACAAACACGATCGCTGGTTGTGACCGTTCATATTTTTTAAATTTTTAAAACTTATTTTCGAGTCGTCAAACGCATTTATTAAATTACGGTAAAAATTCAATTGATTAAATAACATTTAACCTGAACCAAGTGTTCAATTAGTTTCGCGTTTCGCGCCATTGGCAAGTATTTACCGCTAACGGAATTAGCTCGTGAGTTCAGAAGTTGTTGCAAGAAAACCGTATACACATTTAATTTAAAGCATTATGAAGCTAGAAAGAGACACTAACCGTGTTAAAACAACCGTAAAGCGTCGTCCATAGAATTCTGTTAATAACTACTAATTTGAACACACCCGTATATGAAATAGAGAGGCATAGAGATTTCAATTTTCGTTTGTTATTTAAAAAAAATATTTTTTTCTAAAAAGTATATCTGTGGTAGAATATGTATAAAAGGTTTAATTTTAAAGTTGAAAAATAACTGCAATTATTTTGTTTTTGAAATATTTTTTGACCAGTAATCGAATGGTAAATGTCAGCGACTCGGTATCATAGATTTGCGGGTTCTGACCATTAATCCCAGTGAAAAGATATTGCGTCAAAGTGTACCTCCATATTATGGATATACGTATGCTTCATTTTAAAATTTGGCATAGACAAAAATTCAATTTATAATAATAATGATAGTTGAACTTGACCATATAGTTTGATTCTTAAGAGTTAATGTTTGCAGAAATGATTATATATAAGTATGGCAGGTTGACTAAATGTATTAAAAGATTAAATATGTTTTCTAACGCGTATTATTAAACATGTAATGAACTACAATAAAACGTTAATAGTTACTACCAAGAAATTTTTAAGTTCTTATGGACTTAAAACTGGATATAGTTAAGACGTCCAAGTCTCAAACTAGAAATTTTTATTTTATTGTATACTAGCTGATCAGTACCCGGCGTTGCCCGTGTCCCTTTTTGTTTCGAACTTGGG
>JAGVSQ010005903.1:0-17063 GCA_022683975.1 Rhyacophila evoluta
GCTAACAGTGATCTCACATATGGAAGTTTACCAGCTTTAAATAATTTAGAATTTGTGATTTTATTGTTTACAGTTCAATCTGTAACCAATAACACTTTGAAATTATTCATGTTTTGCTTTTCACTTTGAATTTGTACAAATCGATTTCATTGATTAACATATTTTCAACTCATTTATATGCATTTTGTAAGTGATACAGTAAGAGTAAGCTAGTTTTGTTTTTCATTTTTCGCATAAAAAAACAACCAAAAATATATATCGTCTCGTAAATACCTGTTTAAGTCATGAAACAATTATTATATATCGACAGTGGGAATAAAGAAGGACGAAATCCTCAGTTTTTTCAAAATAGATGTTCTTTAACAGTTACCACGTATGAAACTTAATATAAATTCTACCAAAATGATATGGGGCAAAAGCCGAACTAGTATTTGAATTTAGATTTTTAAGTTTGATAAAAGAAAAGTCTGTGAAATTCGCGACGAGAAAACAGATTTTAACCACATCAATTTTGTTGGCTTTACCATTTCTTATTAAGTTAATCAGATTGGGCAAATAATACGCCAATTCTATCTTCGAGGTTGCGTCTATTTAACATTTTGACTTCGGCCCAGAATCATAAAGTAAATGTTTTTCGTGCCTCCTGTAAAAAAATTCTGTGTGGGTTACGTCTTTTTTTTCCACGGTCGACATACAAATGTTCATTTATTTATATTGTATTAGATTTCAACTACGTAAATAATAACTTAATTACTAGAGTAAAAAAAATAATGATCATGTATTTCAACAACTTCAACTTCTTTTGCTTCATGTCTATGTACACCCATTTAAAAGTTCTTAATTCAAATAAAATTTTACTAATAAAATATATGCTCGTATTTTTTATTTGTAAATTTTAATTGGACATGCTGAAATATATCACAGTCAAAGTTAGATACATCTCTATATTTATATATGATAAATGGGACTCGACTACTATCTAAATTGTCACAAGTCTCTCACAAGATGTGTAATCAAATATAATAACGTATAGTATATTCGGCGGAATGAGAAAACAAAACTATCACACAGTTTATGGTTTCTTTCACATTGATTCTAAAAATATATATATATAATTTAGTAATACATTCTGGTGGCTGTGAGGTTAGCTAACACGTTTCAGAACTAGAAATTGCGAGTGCAAATCATACAGTATCAGAGTTTTTCACAAACTTGAGTAGCAAAAACTGAACCAAACGGTTTAAAAATTAGCTGATAACCAATTCTCGTGAAAAAAATAATTTCTCATAATCTCTATATTTACTACACTTCGGGAGTAGTCAAGATCCCGCTTTACTTTCGGAATAAAGATGGCAAACAAGATGACGAAGAATAAGTGCTAAATCCTATCAATCAAACAATTCTTGGAAATTATTAACATATTTTTTTGGAAATCTAATATTATAAATATGCAAATAAAATATTGTAAGCAGATCGCCCAACTTTTAAAAGTTAAGCTACATTGTCGTTAACCATTAACACACATACCGGCCCAAAAATAGTACTAAAGACTTAAGAATATTCAGGAAATGAAACAGTATATAATGATAACAGCATTGGCCGATGGTTTGGCATAACTATTTTTATTGACTTCACTGAAAAACTAAAAATTAAAACGTCAGCAATCCGTCAGATTAATGACGAACTAAAATTTTCAAACATATTAATTATCATATTAATATTCCATTGTCCTTTCGATGAGTTTACAAATTGATAAAGCCATTCAAACTAACATTTAATTTTCTACAAATTCAAATCATTTTTGTTGCTCTCAGGACTATGGAATTGTCAAAAAATTTACTGACTCCGACTTTGATCCCAAATTCAATTCAGACTCAAATTTTAACAATTCACACCAGTTCGACTGATATTTTGTCCCATGCTTAATCTCATTAACATCTAAAGTCGATGTAATGTATAAATTGTAATAAACAATTATTATGATGGTTTTTAAATCATCTAAAAAACCACATAAAATAAAGTTTATATAAATAAGAAATAAGTCTATTTAAAAGTATTTAATTGATTTATTCTCATCCTATATGAATACAAAAAGCAGTATCATTGAATGTTATAGATTTTTTTTATCAAAAACACTTATAATTTTGAAAATAACATGGCGACTGAAAAATAATAATAGATAACTCGCATTTGTAATAATAACGTGGTTTGATCTACGAAAGTATTTTATTTTAGTCTACGAAAAACTTCTTTGTTAAAAAATATTGGCATTTGTACATTAAATCAGCGGCTCTCAACCTTTTGGGGGGTATTTTTAATTGAATTTTTTTCATTGCGAATTTTCTCTCGTAATATACTGGGACTTACTCGCTTTTTTTAGCACACACATAATAATATTGTATAAATTATTATACTATTTACATATACTTCTCGCAAATGTGGTTTCTCGTTTTTTTTAGCTCGCGTAATGTTCATTGTATGTGCTTCCCCTGTAGTTTGGTATGCCACCACAAAAAGTAATATTCGGATTGTGCCTCCCCTGAACTCTGTTGCTCCCTTGTGGCGCATATGGACCCCGGTTTAGAATCACTGTATTATGTTATATTTTTTATCAATGATGGATCTGGTATCGACTCACTGGATAGTTTCAAGAAATATAATAATCAAAATGGAAATTAGACGTTCATAAAATAATTTATGTAAAACATTTACCGAAACATTAAAACGGTATTTTACAATTTTGTGATTTATGGTTGGTAGTTATGCTATCTATTTTTTTAACATTCTATTATAATTTAATAAGCCGAGCTTTTTATTGACGTATAGCCATCGGTTAAAAAATATGTTGTCGAATATATTTTTGTCATTTGATTAATATTTGGCGGCGAAATAAAAATAAAAATTGTGCGCCCTTTAATAAAATATTATCTTCGTTTGCAACCAACGAGGCATGTTGGCATTTAAAAATACCCACGTTTCTAAAACGGAGACGGTTATCGCAAATATCAAAATGAAACAGGGACCACGTGGGGAAATATTTTGCCCAATATACGAATAAAAATACCAAAAAACTGCTTGTTGAATATCAAATATATCAAATTTTCCGTAACTAAAACATAATATCAATTTTGTAAACTAGAAGTATTGATTAATGGATATGCAATAAAATTCAACACTAAAAGAAAATTATTCTATTTGTAATATACAAATATATTGTACTTTTTTCAGTCCAGCAGCTGTGGGATTCGAACTCGCAATCTTCGGCTACAACGCACACGCTAACCTCTCGGCCACCGGGGAGATAAGCAAATATAAATGATGCAGGACTGGTTACCAAATAGGTTGATAAATTTAATAAAAAAGCTGCCGAGATAATGTCTTTATATTGCAGATATCCATATAATCTATTTCTAAAGTGGATATCTTCACACATATGTTTTCTTTAAACGTAATTTTAATTCGGAAGCTCACTTTACTTATTATCACACAATGCATCAATTAAATGCCACCCCAAATACAAACAAATAATCAAGCACGTGCAAAAAAATTGATTTATTGTTTATCCTGTTTATTCGGGTGTGGTTGTGTTAATTTAGGTCAAACAAGAAAGGGTGAACTATAGAATGGAAAGGGAGAAAAAAATGTCTACATTTCTTTTCAGGATTACAAAAATACTTCATACTATATGATTAGATGAAAAGATTAGTCATTAGAAACTATATATTAAGATATTATTAACAGATTATTTTTATAGAGCACTAGTTGTTAATCATTTCGTTTCAAATACACATTAAAATGTGTGTTCTTTTGACACTGGATTTCATAATTTATATACTGGTTTTGAACTAGCGTTATTCGGCTTAAAGTGATTTTAAAGTGAATGCTTGTTCAGTTAGATGAGTTTGATTTCTCTTGTTACGAATTATATATATATATGTACAATATGTAACTATAATAATAATTAAAGAATAATCTCTGAAATAATTTTAGAAAGTGGAATAATGTTAATTATTCAAGATATTGTTTACAAATACAAAAATCGACTAGATCCGGCACTGTAACGGAGATCTTTCACTACGATAAATAACTAAAAAAATATTAATACAATTGGGTTATCCGATGAACTAAGTTCGTATCTGCTTTACAGGCCCACGCTTTTTAACAAGAAGTGTAGTAGTCAAAATACTCTCAATTGTTGGGAAAGATCACATATAAATACATATTTATGTGATAGTAAGCCATTCAGATCGTCAGTCGACACCTTCGAGTCTGGTTCGTTGCCAACTGCTGGCCTTGACGTGTTGAAAAATTGACCATGGCTACAACATAACATACTTAAATAACAATTGCAAAATAGAGATAAATAAAATAAACTGTAGTTTTTATTGTTATCGGTTCTTTTAGATTTTTGGCAAATGATACATATATTTATGACGATTATATAAATGGCTTAATTGAATTGTATATGAGAATAAAAGGTTACTGAGTTTAAAGTACGATTATCACACCAGTATTAAGATGAAACACGTGACGGAATAGCGATTGATAAAATATATCCGAACTTCACGTGGATAAGTTTTATCAATCGCCATTCCGTTTATCTCTATTCGGAAAAAAATATCGTCCAGAATTAATTCCATGTTTTTTAAAAAGCGTGTTGAAATTTGTCTCACTTTAGATGCGATCTACACTATCTATATCACTTTCTCTCTCACATATATGTTTTATCATCTTACTCAAAATAAACACGAAGATGATCCACCAATCAATTGAATTGCTCGTGTTTGATTATTTATTAACTCGTTTGTTGTTTCCAGTGGCAATTCACATGAAATAAAGTGGTTAACATATCTGAAAATGTAAAGTTATTGTAAAACATTGTGTCATTAAACGTGCAATAAAGTTGTATTCAAAATATGACATTTTATTTTGACTAAATAATGTTTTTTGTTTATTTTTGAACACTTCACTTTTTCAAATATTCATAAATTAATATTATTCGTTTCTTAAAGGAAACCATATATTGAATACGGAAAATATAATTACATACAACGAATAAAATATAATTTATGAGACCAATTACTGACTATAAAGTTAACAATGAAGGGCTAAAGTTATTTATTAAACAGTTAACAAATAAATCATTTATAAATATACGAAGTAAGTATGTTTTTTAAAAGGTTCTAACTGATAGTGGAACACGTGGATCTAGACAGTGTAAAGATGCTGAGTTCAAAAATCGAGTATCTAACATTTATTATGACGATGAATTAGACGTAGTTATGCTGAAACCATCTAACCCACATTTTGAAGAAATTGAGATTTCAACGTCTACAATAAGACTTGTCAATTTGATGAAAATTTAATGAAGACATTCAACTTCAATAACCATCACAAAGAAAGTTATAGGCATTTTTTCTAACCCACAACTACAATTTTCTTCCAACAACACCTTAAAACCGTCCACGTGGCTTGAGCGCTTTCAGATTTTTTTCACATGGAAAAAATTACCATACAAATTTTTTGTAGAATCAATCCATGTGGGTTGGATGTGTTCAACCTTATAATAAATTATATATAACACTACAATGCTACTCCATATCCTTATTAAATAATGTATATAATTATGTATGTGTATATAAATAAAGAAAAGTCGTATTGTTTTCTTCACTTGTATTCTCTCAATATATATATAAATTTACACACCAAAGCCAACTTTTTTTAATTATGCAGAATCCATCTAACCCTCAAAATTCCTTGTTGCAGGCTTATTAATTATTTTTTGAAATTTTTAATAGTGTCACATTGAGGAGCGTATTTTTAAATTTCTATTTCAAAACAATTTATTTAATTTGGTTGAATAATAACTTGGTGAGATTTTTTTTCCACCTCCAACTTTCAAACGCGTTTTTCTCAGTTTGGTAGTTTATGGCTTGGATTGTTTTTGCATAACTACGTCCAATTGTCACAACGGTGAATAATTATTATGAATTATTGCCGGGCGAAGACTTCATGGCGATCAATGCTCTAGAACACGCACTCGCAATTGATAAAATATATTACATCAAACAATTGCTCGCGGTAGGCGGCATAGGTAACACGAATATATTTATTTCCGTAACGCATTGCGTTTTATCAATGTATAAAATACCATTATCATTCAGCTTTCGAAAGCTTACGTCTGCACATTGATAGCTCAGTTCTCTAGGAGCTTAATTCAGATCGATTCCATACTCGTAAAAATATTTCATAAGATTTGAAGAAGTTACTGGCCGTTTTTATGGCTGCGATGGTATACATGTAATAATAATGAATATAAAAATATATTAGCCAGATTTTCTAAAAGCAACACAATGCGGTCAGTCAGATATTACAAAAAGATATTTATAGTATGTAACGAGCACTGATCAGTCGCCAATGTCTTAAATTTTAAAATTATCTGTAACACTAAAGTCATTCATACATCCAATATTGTAAAAATAATACGTTTGAAATGTTATAGTAAAGTTTTATATTATATTATCGAAGAGAAAGCTTTTTAATTTGTTTATAAAGTTTTCTCTTTGAGTATTTAATGTGCCCTCCATTCATCGGTCTTGTTTTTACACCTGCTATTAATTGGGCGTACGTTATAAATACATGTATATATTTACCAAAATAAATAAGTGTACTATAAATGTACTCCTCCTTTCCCGATAGCATAGAGGTTGGCGTGCTTGCCTCGCATCCGAGGAGTCGGGTTTTGATTTTCACATCAAAATCTATTTAAAAAATCTGAAAATGCTAAACGAGATGTCAATATACTCCACTTTAGCAGCGGGCATGGAAAACATTACATTACATTGCTGAAAAAAAATAGATTACTGAGAGTATAGGCAAAAATTGAGATTGTAAATTTTTCCCGAATGCTCCTCATATTATGTTTGTTAAAAAATATTTCGTATGTATAAATTCGTGCGGTTTTTAAATTTTTAACTGCCTAAATTCAGTACACGGAACGAAGTAAATAAATCAAATCTTTTGTCTGGGGAAACTGCACAATGTTAGACTGTCCGATATTGCATGCAACAAATCAGAAATTCACAGAGAATGAATGTTTTAAGTATTCCAGAACATCATTTTAATATTTAGTTTATGTTTACAGTAAAAATATTGTATATTTTGTTACTTTTATATTATTTTTTAGCTCTTGTTAATATTATAGCAATTGTACGCTGAAAGAATAAAGCTTAAAATATAGAACACATCAGATGGCAAATGTCTTTAAATACATTGGATGACGTTTTGTAATCATTATTATAGTAATATCATATACAATATTTATACATATTGAGTCAGCACTGGGAGGAGCTGCTGCTTGCATCTATAAAGAACAATAGTATAAAGTACATCTTGATTTATGAACATGTAAGTAATATTTATTTTAATAAGCAATGTCAGTGTTTGATTAGAGAATAATTTTTCTAATTGCAGTATTTTTAAAACATACTACACTTTGAAAAAAAAACGGTGCACTATATAACTTTAGAATCACACTTCAGAGCTATCATAATGAAATATGTAATAGTTGATAATGATGTGAGGAAGAGAAATAAACTTCTTCGCCATGCTCCATCGTTACCATGGTACCATGTTCGCTCCCAAAGTGGAACATATGGATCTATACAGTGAAGTGTATAGATCCTATATAGTGTGAATAGTGATCCTATAGTGTGAAGATATCTACTCCGGAAGTAGAGTACATGGATCTCCAAAACATAAATCATTACGAAAAATGGTTATATTGTCATTTTCATAAGAATTAATAATAATAAGCTAATTGTTCAACCCGATTGGGCATCCAGTCCTGAATGTTTGGATTATGAAAAATCCGACAGGTTTAGGAGTCGAACCCGCATTCCCCGAATCGCTAGGCGCGCACACTAACTTCTACGCTGACGGGGAGATAAACAAACTGTTAGAATGGATTGAATCATTTTAGATTAATTTAAATTTATTGCAAATATTTTCACAAAAGATTTTATCGTTAGAAAAAATGTTTCTTTTCACAGACTAAATATATTCGTTTACCATCAAAGTAGCCACAAGGCTGTTTTCGAAAAAGAAGGAAAAAGAATAAGAATACCAAAAAAGATGTCTTTCTTTTTAATCGGTTTCCTGAAATCTACCATTCCAACGGAGTGAGTTGTACCAGCGTGTGTCAGGTGCTTTCTACCTTCTGTTAGAAAGAAATTTATGAATACGGGGAAATCTCTACAAGACCATTCATTGAACGAAATAAAGATATATATGTCTTCAAATCGAATAATTTTGTCACATAGGTACAAATGTTCATGCACATAAAAATATAAATCGATCGCTTAATACAAAAATAAAAACGTATGAATATTTTATATTGCATATATTATTTACATTATATAATTACTTCAGTATTCGTTACAAAAATATTCGATTCGTATTGCGTAAATATTAATGTATTGTATTTATTAAGAACAAAGCACACTGCGGTACGCTTGCAAAAGACTCCCCGTGATTTTATCGTCACTATTAACCATTGTAGAGCAGACCACTACAACGCGGCAGAATCTTTGGCACGTATTGGGATTGTTGACGGTCCAGTGTGTAAATTTGGAAAGGGAAATGAGGATATCAATCGCATTGTTTGGCAGTGTAATCTCTATGACACTCGAAGATTGGACCTATTATAAAGTTTATTCGGACTTAAGTATTAACAGCTTCTTCCAATGAAAGTTTTTTTACAGTCTCCACATATTGCTTCACGAATGCAGGTTTTTAAATTTTGATACAAATATTAATATAAGATTTAAATTTTAACGTAGGCTATGTACTTTCTTTTTTGTTAAAATTTATCAAATATTTTTCCAAAATTAACCTTTTGTAAGGTTTCACCTGGCTTGTAAAAAATACTTAATTTATAAAATTTTCCTTGTAAAATAATATAGTTAATTAATTCAATTTGTTTGAGTGCAAGATATGTTGAGAGAAAAGCTTACAGCCAGTACTCGTAAGCTATCTTGTGTATAGCTGTTTTGCATCTCTGTTGCCAACGCTTTGTTGCTGTCTCGACCTAACACTAATCAAGATGTAGGCTCTTTATCTTTTTCCACTTCTTTTCAATGCGAAGTCCACCATTTGCTGGAGCTACTAAAGTAGATTTGACTAGTTAAATATACATTTTGCTAATCATTTATACAATACTATGTAACTTAATCAGCCAAAAGCTTCTAAGAATCCAACAGTTAAAGATAACACATCGAATATTGTCGTCGTAATGGTATATAATAAACAAAAAGTTCGATTTCTCCGTGAAAATCGTTCGTTTTATAGAGCTTAATTATGAAAGTTTTCCATTGTTTGAGCCTAGTTTCTACACGAGTAGCCCCTCGTATTTTCCAGTTGCTCGTACTTTCACTAGAGTACTGTTAATTGCTTTCTTTTCTTAAATTTCTTTCACGCTCTTTAGGTAAGATAAGTTTCTTACAATCCCTCAGATGTGGTTGCAATATGTTATCAAAGTTAGCTGTATGGATTTAAGATCAAGCATCAATATCCTGTGTCGATAGAGCTTGATCCAATTATTCTTACTTATACGGAGGTTATCAACAATATCTAGGTGATATTTCATGATATTTATATGATATAATCATGGGAAAGAAAGGATATCTACAATCTATACTAAAAGCATCAACTACAAGCATACTAACCAATGATGGATTACCTGTTGACAAAGGCCTTGTTAATCCTATCGATAGCCTGTTCCCTGCCTCCCTGGATTGGCCTGCCCATTAGTGCTACTCCTCATTCCATGGTTAACTTCTTCTTTTCAACCACTGTTTCTTCCTTTCCACGGACACTTTTCACACATAATGATTTTATCTTACATGCTATATTACAGTATTTTTAATTATTTCACAGATCTTATTCGTTCACAATACTGACACATCAAGAATAAAATTATTTGAACATATTTTTATTTCTCCGTTCCTATTTTAGAAGAAACTCATTTTTTTTTTGTTTTTTGTAAGTTTTAAATAAATAAATAATATTGACGTCACACCAGCACCAAATGATCTATTTTCCAAAATAAAATGTAATTTATATTTCTCAACGCTTAGTAAAGATATTATTATACAGTAAAAGAAAGATAATAAAAATACAAATATAACATATTACAGTTGGCTCTTGATTTGCAGAGGTACGTGATTGAATGTTGCTTAAGTAAGAGTTTTTGTAATGTGATATTATCATTTAAATCAGTCGAAATATTGTTCAAGATAACTAGCCAACGTGTATATTTTAAACTATCTAAGGTCCGTTTTGGAAAATACATATCACCACAATATGAAGACTTGTTTTGACTGATTGTTTTTTACGAGGATCGAACCCAGTCCTGAATTTTACATTGTTCTATACACCATAAGAATGAACTACTGCCAATTTAGCTATTTAAAACATAACCTTTAATCCCAGTTAGATTTTTATGAAACTATTGCTTAATTAATTATGTTGGTTACTTATTTCACTGCTTTGATGTTAATATATCTTTTAATTTATGATTTCGTCAATCATAAATTAAAACAAGTAACAATCAACTTATTTATAGTTATATTTTTATATTTACTAATTTAATACGTTATAATTTTAGAAATCCTTTAGAAGTATTGTTGATAAAAGTAACTTTCTAAAATAATGAATCATATTGTAGATTGTTTGATTATGGTGTGTTTTAGAAATAAGATATTATCATAGAACAATTTAGTTCTTATAAATAATACAACGGATATGTTAGCATGCAGTGTATTAGAATACTTGGTCAATATACGGTTGAAATTTTTGCAAATAGTGCAAATTTTCTGGGACTAGTTTTTGGTACCGTTTATGGGAATGTATTGTTGTTTCCGAAATGGGCTATTTGCAGACAACTCACATAGTTATGTGTTAAAAATGCTACAATTTTATACCAAAAACAAAATTCCCGACTTTTCACTAAATTCATAGTGTATTACAATCGCTACAACCCATTGCAATGCTTTGTCTTTGTCTTTGAATTGCAACTATTTTTTTTTGTGATGGCAATGTTGATAAAATTTTCACATTATTTTATTAAATAAACTTTCATCAACCTTTTCGTCTTAGATTTTATTTCAACGGGTTGTATAATACTAATAATTTGACCAATATAAAATATTTATTAAGCCAACGTAATCGCGATTTGTAGAACAATTCTATTTATATTGAAGTCGAGTCATTTCATTATGTTTAACCTATTTGTAAATGGTTACATAATATGCTGTAAACACATCAATTTAAATGCTACAAATTGTTATCCACAATTAAATAAATTCGGATCATTAAAAATCAGGCGTCTATTTTATTATGATGTTCATCTATTATCATTTTTTCCGGGCTTAGGTTTAAACATAATTAGCTCGAAATGACACAACAATGAAGATATATCACAGACAAAACATATGCTTGGTCATCTGAAAAAATGTTTCTTAAAGTATAAATACGAAAATAATAGTTTTATTTATTTAAAGGGTATTCAGTAAATTTTCACTTTTGAATAGCCGTAAATTCCTGCAAAAATATTCCGTTTATTTAATTTTAATTATATATCCAACAACAATTATCCCAGTGTTGCCATTAAAGAAAAAAATATTTAATACCCAAGTATTTCAAAATATTTCGACTGTATGCGCCTGCAAATAAAATAAACACTACAACCAGGTAAAAATGGTGGTATTTTGATAATTGAGTTTTTGGCATAGTGGAAACTCTCTATTTTAATCCATTTTGTTACTAAAATAAAACTAATAAATAATAGATGTTTTTAAGGAAGTAATTAATATACACATGACAATCGCAAAAATATGATCAGACAAGATTGGTATTATTACATCGATTAAAATTATAAAATAACAAATAACCATAACTGACTAAAGGCGAAGCATCCGAACCTCTATAAACAGAAGTATAGTATAGAATATTTTAAAAGAACTATTTTTTATCCCTTTGTTCAACCGACTTTACCCTCGTTCTGTTTGTCGATACATATGAAACATAATGAATTTTAATGCAGATATAAAATTTGTTTGCAAGATCTTCAATATAAACGATTCATAAGTGCTGCAGGCCCGTCTGGTAAATTTTCTCAACATGATGCAAGTCCTTAAATGTAGCCCCTCTCACGTGCTAAAAATATTGTTCATTTCCTTTAAAAAAATATAGAGAGTCTAAATTCTGCTAAAAAAATCTCGTCTCTCTTTTTATCTCTCTCCTAGACTTTTCAAAAATATTACACCTATACAGATAATTTCACCGTTTCACAATAATATTTTGCGTCCCTGCATGGTTCGTGATTTTGCAACATTGTATTGATTTCGCTACTTTTGCCACCCCTCACATGATGCCGCCTGATGCGACCGCGTCTCTGATTTATAGCACGAAATAGCTCTGCATAAGTGATAACCTATTCATATTGCCACGGTGGATATTAAACGAAATGAATAAAATAATAAATATATTTGACGAGACGTCATTCGATTTAAAAAATTAAGAACCGAAAACTGACGCCATTGTACAATCCACGATTATCGAATGAGAGTCTAGAGCTCTCTATCTCACCCAAAACGTTACATTCAGCCTCTTCGCAGACTTCTGGATGCCATCCATCCACTTTATTCAGAGGTGAAGTTTTACCTGATTATCCTTAGTAAACTTAATACGCGACCAAATAATTTGATATTTGATGGTTACTGCATTGGGCTTAAAAATTGAGTAATTTTAAAGACTTTGGTTTTCTTTCACCAGTGTAAGTATTTTTTGGAGAATTTTATTTTAAACAAAATTGGATATCGATGGCCTAATCTGAAAATCTGCCAACTGCACTATTGTAAAATTTTTGGCAGTAAAAAAAACTTTAATGAATGTGTATGTTACTATTATACATGGAATTTGTTGGTTTTATTGTTTCAGTATTTTGTGATTTTTTTGCGTTCCGTGTGCAATATAAATATTAAGGCTGGATAAAATGGCATCAGACTATGAATGAAGTCAGCTGGCTTGCAAATTAAGCTATCGACACGTAACAATTGATTTAAAAGTCGCGTCGCTTAGAAGAGTTTTGTTTTTGTGTCAGTATCTTGAATCAAAGCCGGATTCGAGTTACTTTAGTATGAAATAATAATATAATGAAAGCAGAACTAAATAAAAGCTTATGAAAAATATCTAAATAATAATTTTAAAATAAATAAACGAATAAAGAGAATTAAAATAAACGATTAAACAAAAACAAACAAGCGTTAATTTATTGTTATTGGCCGTATTTAAAACACAACACCGACATATTTAATCTTAATTGAATAAACAATATTTTTAAAACGAGAGATAACCTAACATCAAGAAAAAAAAACAATAAATATTATTTTTCAAACTTAAAGAAAACTATTGTCAATCAATCATAGTATATGACGTGCTCATAGTATTTGATAGTTGTCTGTAAAAATAAAACACACGCTCCATTCAAACAGTTACATCAAAAAACCTGTCTCGGACTTGTCTCAAAACACAAAAATGAAAAAGTGAAATTATATATTTATGTGTGACATACGTGCTGAGGAAAATTCGCTTGTCAGCTTTTCATTTTTCCACGCGGCCTGTATAGCTAATTTGACAATACTGCTCTCACTGAATTCGGTGGTCGAATCAGTGATACACCGTTGCGTAAATATGCATCGTGTTGCTATGTTGGTACGCATGTATACATACTAAAAAATTGTCTTGAACAATCGACGAAGCAAACTCGAATATAAATAAATAAATGATTCATTTTTTTCAAATGATGCAGATTTTCTACATAACATTAGACATAATACTGAAATTAGCGATTTTATTAACAATTAACTGTTAAATACAAACATTTAAATAATTACATGTACACTCGGACCTCTAGAACGCGGTAGTATGGTCCCAAAAGAAATGTCATGTTGTACATATCCGTGTTATGCGAGCTTTGAAGTTCATACAATATTAGGATATGCGTTCCAAAAAGCAATATAAAAAATATACATTTACGTATCTATGTAAAACACACGATATAAATCACTATCACTTACAATCCTATTTAAAATGTGTACTAAGTTTTTTTTTATCCGAGGAGTCTTGAGAATATTTGGATGTAACCTTTAAACTGCCTAATACATATATATATTTCGCAATAAGGAACACAAAATAATGTTCTAATTTATCAGCTAACCCCATAACTTCATTTATTGTTTTCAATGTTAAATATGTGTCTGTTTTGCTGCAACTGTTTTATAAATATCGCGGTAAATTCATTTAACATTTACACTAGTTTGTCTTCGTTAAAAGCACGGCCCTTCAATATTTCTTCGATATTTTGAATATCCAGGTCGTCAAATCCTTCTCTACCAATATCACGTTAAATGTTAATTGTCTTTTCGTATGCTGTATAATCTAATGGTGGTACAACATTTTTCCAGTGACTATTTTTGACCACATTTTGTAATATCAGCAAACATGTTTTTTTTTATTTCTTTGATTATGTATCTAGTCGAATATGATGAATATGATATTTCGATAATGCCATACTCTAGAAGTGTCCAAATCAGGCATGCTAATTTATTTTTAAATGATTGTTTTTTTTTTCTTAAACCGTGTTTTACAAAAATGTGCCACAATTCATCAACCGTGTTATATAAAAAAATGTTGTATTAGTACCGTGTTAAACAAGGTCCGATTGTATTTAATATATTCGCAGTAGTGAAAATGTATTAGGAAAACTTATGAAAATTAGTCAATAGATATTATATCAAACTATTAGTTCAAATATTTGTGCAAATATCATTTAAATTTGAGCTGACCTACGAAATTTGGGTCTGCAATATACTTTTTAAAAAATAGAACACGAATAATAATAGTTTGCCATATAAAAAAATGTAAGATAAATTTAGATATTAGTGATTATTATTAATATTTATTTACAATTATGTGATAACATACTTCTGTTAGTTATATTTGCAAAAATAAATTACGTAAAATATAAGAGACATTACCAATTTGAACATCTACACTGATTAAGTATTCGAAAACAATTATAGATATATTAATGATTTATTTTTCTTTTAAAACTTATCTGCTCTAACTTCTACGATTTCACCCGAACATTGACGATTGCTAAATAGTATTGAAAGATTTGGAATAATCGTCTCTTAGCGTATCATTCATTGTAAGTTCTATTGTTTTATGAGTTTTATTGTTTCAATTATAAGTGATTATCGATAATTATATTTTAAAAAGGCTTCAACGGAGTCCTTAGTGTATAAATTGATAAGATTGTTTATATACAAGCCAATATCATTATTATGGTTATGATCTTCCGTTGAATAACGTCCATAAAATAAAAACCACAAGTTTTCCAGCCGCATCAATAAATTTCCAGTAAAAATATAGCTCCTTTATGGCGTAATGTGTATTCTTTATTTTCTTTTGCCGGCGTATGGGTTTTATTATCGGGGATTATTTGTAAGACGTAGGATTAACAGCGGAACGTATGTCGACGTAATGCCACACTGATTATAACGGGAAATGTTGACTGACAATCGTCCCAGGGGAGGGATGGTATATTATAAATGCATCGGTCTATACAGCGTGTAAGAAAGTCTCCCCGGTAGTGTAGCGGTTAGCGTGCGCGTCTCGCAATCTAAAAAACGCGTGTTCGATACTTATACCTGTTGGATTTTTGAAAATATAAAATTGCAGGACTTGAATGCCTATTGCGTTGAGCAATTGTCTGAGAAACAATTCTCGTGAAAAATAATCCGTTAAAACATATCTATCACGTTGGTTCATATAATATCTCACTTTTGGAGTGAGTACCTTCACACATATGTTCCACTTTGCGAGGAAAACATAGTTTATAAAATGAAAACACTTTATATCGGCTGTAAGGAAAATGAACGCTACCCATACAAAACCAAATTTACAAAAAGCACAAAGACGTTTATTTAACGATTTTGGGCAATAGTATATTTAATATTTTGATATTAAATATACAAAACCTTTGAAGTGCACGAAACTGGTGCTTAATTTACCGAACCTGTTATTAATAAATAATATTGATGTGGTGGAAGTTCTTTTTCCTGGTCTTAAATTTGACAGACCATTCTTTTTTCAACTTAAAAAGCTACATTGAGATAGTAATTCGGCATTTCCAGCCTACGTCATTTTGATAGACCGTGTATTATGTTATGTGCATCGTGACTATCGAAAAAAATCGTCGGGTTACGTCATTTTTCCTTTCTACAGTCGATATTAATATGTGCTATACATTATTTTACTATTTCAAAAATTGATCACAAAGTTTAAGACAGTTTCAATAAATAGAGCCCATTATTTGATTGCAAAAGCCTTCAATATAAATCGACGGAAAAAGAATTTCATTTATTCATAATGTTTTTCAATATTATTGCAAGAAATGATGCTGTTTTTAATTATTTTTGATAAAAAAATACGTACTTTTAAACATACTTCCTATATCATATTATATTGCTACGTTTGAGGAAAAACTCACTGGCGAAATATAATTTGTGACACAAGATTGCCAGTATACATTGAGTTTGACAAAAAACGCAATCATTAAGTTTTTCTCGAGGACAAAGATATATTGTGTGAACATTTAAAAAAAGGTGGACACAAAACGACATCTATAAATATAAGTACGATATTATCTCGGACAAAGATATGAAGCAACAAAAAGATTGAAATAATCCTATGCATTATTTCATTACGGTTTCATCACCTATGAATTTAAAGCTATCTGATTATTAGAGACGGAATCATTTATCATAACGTTAACGACGAATGAACGCAGTTTTTAACGATATTTATTAATTATTCATCACGATTAGTACATAAATATATCAATATTAACCATCGTAAAAATCAGCATCCAAAAGGTAATTTGTTATAAATAATTAATATTTTCGACTGATGGTGCTTGATGGAAATTGATTTTAAAT
>JAGVSQ010005904.1:0-17059 GCA_022683975.1 Rhyacophila evoluta
AATTTTATCTGTGAAGTGATATTTATGATTCCTCAATATTACTATATCAACTGTGGCAAAAAAAAACAATACTTTTCAAAAGAACGAAAATAATGATTTTTTTGAGAAAAACTGTTCATATATGACTTCCTTGTAACTATTTAAGTTTTTCTTTCGATTATCTGTGGGAGAAACATATTTTTTTAGGGTGAAAATAGACTTTTATCACTTAATCCCTTTGACTTTCCAAGAAACATTGGATATAAAATTCAAAAACCTTCACGTTTTTTATATTGTTTCATTGTTTTGTTGTATATTTCTTCTTATTTTTCCTTTTCCATTTCTGTCATTAAGGGAGCATATGGACATCACACACCGTCTCCAAGAATCCCTGTCACTCCTTCCTTTCAGGTCATACCTGCATCCCGTAACTCTGCCGAATACATTCTATAGATAGAGAACTGGTCAGCTCAAAGAATAGGCCAGTCTTGTTAAGACTCACTTGAGGCATCTGTAATATGTGGTCAAACCAGGGCCAGCATTGCAAATTCACTTTGTCAGTGATGCATGATCCGTTCTCTTGTTTCCTTATGTACGAAGTCATACCACTGTATTCCCAGAATCCGCTGCAGGCATCTGTTTTCAAAGTTTAGAAAACAGTTGCTTTGGGCCTTTGTTTGGTACCAACCGCCCGGTTTAGCAACCATAGAGCAGTACTGACAGAATGCTTGCATTGAGCATGTGGCATTTGGTGTTTACCTTGTACAGCTTAGACTCCCAGACAGAAAGAAAAAAGGACTGTATTAAATGTTATCGATAGTATCAAGTGCAAATAGGGGGTGCTGCAGCTCTACAGTACCTATATGTCCACCGCTCGACAGTATATTTAACAAATATTTAATATAATAAAATTCAAAAAAACTCTTCTGTGTTGCCGTATATAACTCAAAATCACCAAAATGTCACATATGTCCTTTTGGCTTGGAGCAGTGGATATGTCTGCTTCGGATGTAGAGTATATGGCTCATAATGTGAAGAGCTATCTTGACGTATTGTTTTTTACAAGTATTGGTTGCCAACCAATCGCCCAAGCCATCCAGTTATGTACGGGCCTCGAAACCTGTAATCTCTGATGCCTTACCATCTCAGTCACGAAGACAACAATTAACAACAAACTAGGATTTATCATTGAACATAGTATGATAGGGTAAAAGAAATATCAATAACTCCTGAAATTAGTGGAATGATAAATAAAAGATTATATGCTGACAGGACTATGACAATTTTATTGTTAATTGAATTATTTTTTGGCTGTATGTTTGTTATCAATCAGATAAATATCATATTGTGGAATGTTCAGGGGTTCACAATATTTTTTTGTTATTTGAAATGAATTATTTCATTTTCACTAGCTTTTATAAATATTTTGTGTAAATTTGTCAAAAAAAAAATATTAAAAATAATTAAAGAATTTATTGTGCAGTAAATTAATCATATTTTAATGTATCACAACTAATGATAAAATGTAGAATGGAAACAGACATATTGTAATTGTAATTCATTTAGAGTATTTTAGTGGAATCATAAAATCATTCATAGTATGAGGGCAACGCCTCCTACTGTAGAGTAATGAATAAAATATTTGCGATCGGTCAGTTGCTGAATTCAATATCTAGCCGAATGAAAAAAAAATTCATGCTTCTAAATTAGCATTTGTATTGAGGAATCTACAGTTGAGTGAGTGGCTAATAATCTCTTTAAAAATGAATGTTAGATAGCTTTGTTTTGTGGAGATCCATGTAATCTACATAGCAGCAGATGTACTTTTTAATGTTTCAATTTATTGACAATTGTTAATTACTGACTAGTGAGGATAAGATTATTAACAATAATAATTCTTTTGTATTAAATCTAGAACTGGTATGTGTGTGTGTGTGTGTTGGGTGATATTAGTATGTGTATTGGGTTGCGTCAATCACTCATTTGAATGATGGGATTATGTCTCAGAGGAGAAGAAAGGGAGCATTTTGAGCGGTTGCTTGTGTGGCTCAGTGTATGAATTATATCTGCTATGGATTGTCTCTTTTTTGTTTCTGCTGCTATTTTTTTTCATTTTTTGCACTAATTTTACGTTATTTGACTTTTAAGTACTAATTATAACAATTAATTCAGCAGATTTTTCATGATTTGAATTTAAAACTTAACTGGACACTTGGGGTCTAGTACCATAGGCGAGAGTTAAACATTATGAACTCGCATTTATATGATGTGATAAAATAATTTTGCTCAAAAATATAAAAATACAATAAGTAGATTTTAAAAACCTGGTATGTATTGCAATATATATTATCATAAATATCAACAAATTATTTATAATCCTTAATGAAAGAAACACATAATATAAGAATATAGATTAAAACAATCTTTTTATCTGGTTTTGATAAAAATTAAAATTTCCAGTGTGGGTAATTTACAGCTGATAATTATATTAATTGTAGGAATTTTGTGTAGAATCGATTTATTTTTCTTCTACCTCCATTGCAATAAAGATAATGGTAATCTGTCTGATAATGTCTACAGTCATCAATACCACTTGACAGGGAGTGGTCTTATATAAGTGCAAATGTTGTTACCTATTAAATGTGATAAAAAATAGTGATGGCGAATTCCAAAGTGGTTATGGTAAAGAAAATGATAAAATGCAATCATGAATAATTATTTTTATAATCCTTCAAAAAGTTAATTTAAGAAATATTTTTACATTTTACATCCGTATTGTTTTCACACTAAATCACATGCAAAAATTACAGTTATAAAACCTAGCAAAATGGTTATAAACGTGTGTATTTCTATCTATCGTTAAAATTTTAAACGCATATAGCATTTGCATGATATTTTTTCAAGTCAAATTTAAATCATTTTAATCAGGCAAAAATGCGTGAACGGACTTACACCAAAGTTTCGTAATAACGTGAAAATGCCTGATCGGACTGTAATGTAAAATTATCATTCAGTAATTCAAGTTCTTTTTTTTTTTAAAGCTGTGATGTAGTCTTTGCAGATAATCTATACCGCTGTTAAGATTTATTATAAAAACAATATTAAGATTTAGCATTTAGTATTTTACTTACTTTAAACAACGATGTCAGAAGTATAAAAAAAGTTTGCGATTTGTTTTTTATGACTCACATGAACATTTTCTCACCGATCAAAGCTTATATACTCACCGCTTCGCTATGATATATGTACTGACAAGTAGTTATGTTATTCGCATGGACACATACGTGTGTGACGTCCGCATTGAAAGAGTTTTTTTTAAATATGCCATGTTCGTTTTCAAAGTGGGGCATATGGATCTACACAGTGTGAAGATATCCACTCCGAAAGTAAAGTATATGGATATCCGTCATGTGAAGACGTCTTGACAGATTATTTTTAACGAGAATTGTTTTCCTATATCCTATATATTACATGGATTACCCATCTACTCCATGTATCATGTCTATACCCTTTATGACTCTTAGAGACTTGAAAATAACATGTTGCCTAATTTGATAAAATGCTATGAATGATGAATTTTCATATGCATATCGTCATCCCAAATCACCAGTGGGATATCTTAAAAAAACTTATTCTGAGATTGGGATTTATAGATTTGCATGAATTCTATTATAATCATTAGACTAATGTATATATTCATCATCTACTCACGGAACCCTCTAAGTCCCAATATCTCATAACAAGCTTTTTCAAGATTTTTCCACTGTTGCTATGGGACATCGATATTCTGTCAACAAAAGTGGATGCTAGAAAAATTTGACATTGCATGGGGAAATCTGAAATAAATATCTGATGACATAAATAAAAACCTCTTGACTTTACAAAACAAATTATAAAGTATAATGATATTAAACAGGGCATATGAGATAAATTTTTGTCAATGTAAAAATACCTCTACAAAGATTGTGATGTATGTTAAATTTAAAGCTGCAGTCACATGCTCATTTTTTATTGTATTGTGCAATTATGTTGTGCTTTTATAGGTACCTAATGTTATTACTGAAAAGTTGCATTAAAGAATAACAATCTTTGTTTCACTGCGATATGACAAAAAATAATGATTTTCAGGGTGACCATGTTTGGGTCAAACCGCTGGAACTGGCAGAGTTTGACATTCCAATCGGGTGTAAGATAGTGAAATCCGATGGAAAGAAGTTGACAGTTCGCGACGATGATGGTAAAGAACTCACTGTCACCTCAGAGCAGATTCTCAAATCTATGCATGTTACTTCCGCCCGTGGTGTTGAGGATATGATCACCCTAGGAGACTTGCAGGAGTATGCTATTCTTAGAAATCTCCATATGAGATATAACAAACAATTGATTTATGTAAGTACAATCCATTGGAATGCATTAAATGTATCAAAAGTGTATTTTTATTGTACATCAATGGAAGATAATTAAAAAGTGAAATTGTGAATTAAGTGAATTAAATATTTCCAAAATATTGAAATCAAACCAGCAAGGAAGCGGTTTGTTTGTAAAAATCAAAGAAACTATAATTTTCTTAAATATTGTTACACGTATAAAGAGAAATTGATATTGGAAAAATGACATTTAAAGATATAAAAATTCATATTGTGAAACATTTTTTGCTAACAATTTTATTTTAGACATATACGGGCTCTATGTTGGTGGCAATAAATCCATATGAAATTCTGCCGATCTACACTGGAGAACAAATTGAATTGTACAAAGGAAAGAAAATCGGTGAAATTCCTCCCCATATATTTGCGATCGGAGACAGTTGTTACCGAGCCATGAAAGACCAGCTTGCCGATCAATGTATTGTCATAAGGTTTAATAATTTGAGCATCTAAAATTATGCCATTTTTCACATTTTAAAGTTAGGTGTTAGGTTAATTAATTTGATATTATTTCTGCAATTCAAATGTTTATAGTTTTTTTTCAATATCTGAAATAATTATATTCTAATTAGAATGATTGATATTTCGGTACCTCTTTAAAAAAACAAGCATATGTAAAGTAAACTGAGTCATGAAATACAAGGTTTGTAGTTTTTAGTGTATTTCTAATAACACTCCTTATGAGGAAGTTATTTTCATGAAAAAAATACATATTATTTCCTCAACAATTATGGAGTAGAAAAATATTTCACTTGATTATTTGAAAGAATATGAATGACACTTGTCATGCTTATTTAAAAATATAAATATACCTTTTATCGTCAGTAATGTCAATATTATATTTATAAAATTCAAATTAATTTTCTCTGCAAAATTTTCTTAAATTATTGAGGCTTTGCTGTTGACATTTAAAATCTTTATCGCTTTAGTCATTTAGCTATGTTATTTTTTGTGATAACCATGCAAACAAATTATACTTGTAATATATTGATAACATATTTAATACATAAATCTTGCATAATTATTCAAAACTCTTTTCCCACTTCATCACTGATTTACTTATCGATATTAATTGACATATATCTGCAATTATTTATTTTATTTATGTAATAATTTTATGTAATTGACTCAATTTAGGAATGACTTGATATCTAATTACACTTTTTCAGTGGAGAAAGTGGTGCCGGTAAAACAGAAAGCACAAAGCTTATTCTTCAATACCTAGCAGCAGTAAGTGGAAAGCATTCTTGGATAGAACAACAGATTCAAGAAACCAATTCTATTTTGGAAGCATTCGGAAATGCAAAAACAGTTCGTAATGATAACTCGTCTAGATTCGGAAAATATATTCACATTAACTTTAATAGCAAAGGATTTATAGAAGGTGCAAAGATCGAAAAATATCTGCTAGAAAAGTCACGAATAGTGTCGCAGAATCTAGGAGAAAGAAACTATCATATCTTCTATAGCTTATTAGCCGGTCTCAATAGTGATGAAAAGAAAAGATTAGAATTGACCGATCCATCTAACTATGACTACTTGACTGGTGGAAAAACTTTGTCCTGTGAAAAAAGAAATGATGCAGCTGAGTTTGCTGATGTTAGAGCCGCAATGAAGGTTCTGAACTTCTCTGATGAAGAGATGTGGAATATATTTAAACTATTAGCTGCAGTTTTACATCTGGGTAATATGAAGTACAAATCTACTATGGTAAATAATCTTGAAGGCTCTGAGATAGTTGATTCTGCTAATGCATCGAGGGTTGCAACAATTCTTGGTTTAAATAAATCTTCTATGTGCGATGCACTGACCAGAAAGACTATCCAGGTTCAAGGAGAGTATGTTGTTACATCTATATCGAAACAGAGTGCCTTAGAATCCAGAGACTCGTTTGTAAAAGCCATATATGGACAGATATTTACTAAAATCGTTAACAAGATTAATGAAACAATATACAAACCTGAAGCAAATACAGTTAGTTCCATAGGTGTATTGGATATATTCGGTTTTGAAAACTTCACTAATAATAGTTTTGAACAGTTGTGTATAAACTATGCGAATGAAAATTTACAGCAATTTTTCGTTAAACATATCTTTAAAATGGAGCAAGAAGAATATGCTAAAGAGGGCATTAAGTGGGTCCAAATAGATTACAAAGATAATCAAGATTTGTTGTTTGTGATCGGGATGAAGAGTTTGAATATAATGTCACTCATCGATGACGAAACAAGATTTCCTAAGGGTACTGACTTAACTTTGCTTTCGAAACTGCATTCAACACATGGCTCAAAAACGTTGTATCTAAAACCAAAATCTGACCATACACTTTCATTTGGCATTCAACATTTCGCTGGAAGCGTTTTTTACAATATTGCAGGTGATGTTTTCAAATGTTTTTTTAATTGTATGAAACTATTCTACTAACTACTAAATAACTAAACTAAAATATGGAAAACTAGTAATATTTGAAATTTTGTATAAAATAAAGCTGGGATCAATGAAATAAATATACTATCATAGTGCTACAGGCCCGGGTTTTTATAAATGGCGAGACCTACTCTTTTCTGGTTTATGTAAATTTCTAACACTAAAAGCTCGCCGATCCCTTTCTACTCAATCTTCTGCCAAATGGTTTGAAATGATTAACATCATCAAAAAGACTGTCATCCTTGAGAGACTATCATCCTTTGTACACCAAACAGAATGATTGTTTCATTGGAAATGTTTACTTTTGATGAATTTGATGACAACTGAATCACCATATCGAGCCACTTTCGGCAAAAGATCGTGAGCTGTAATTTGGCAATTTTGTTTTTTTTTTATCAAATCAGTTCAAAATAGATATCTGCATGAATTAGCAAAAAAATATAAGGAATGATGCAGCAGCTGAATTCATAATTTATGCATTTTTCATTTTGCTATATGATTTATTTTTAAATTATGTTTAAGACCAAGCAAAGCATCGTGAGCGTCATATAGTTTTACACTTACGATGTTGTACCGAAAACGGTTCGATATAGGCTAAAATTTTAATAATTTAATTTCAAACCAAAAATTTATCTACTTTATTTTGACCAAGCATTTTTTTTTGAGAATCACAGAATTGCAGTTCTGAAGTGTGCATATTGTCCGTATTTTTTATCCATGTATCAATTAATTGTGAATATTATGATGATTTTGGTTCTATGTATGTGTTGTAATCAATGTGAAGTTCATAAAAGCATATTTTTATAAGCTTTTAATTTTGTAAATACTTATATTAGCTTAGAAGTTGATGAAAGAACACATACTCAAATATTTTAAATAAATAATTATAATAAGAGATAAATGAAATTTGACTTTTATGTTTAAGATGACATTGTACTGTAATTATAATTGTAAAAAAGTAGGATTTCTTCCTAGCTATTTGGTATAGTAATGTAATAATTAATTTGTTTCAGGATTTCTTGATAAAAATCGAGATACTTTCAGTACAGATGTGAGACAATTAATTAAGCAATCGACTAATCCTTATTTGAAGAATCTTTTTGCGGATGCTTTAAATGATGTTGATGGTGGCAAGAAACAAGTGACACTATCGATTCAATTCAGAGCATCATTGGAGGCTCTTATGAAATCTTTATACGCATGCCATCCATTCTTTGTGAGATGTGTAAAGCCTAATGAGTTGAAGAAATCAAATGTAAGAACAACATTACAAATGATGTAGCTAATGATATTAAGATACAAGTTACAAATTCTAATTTGCTTAACACACATGAGCCCCATTACATGAATTATGAAGTACTGAATTCGATTTCAAAATGATGAAGAAGATTCACATTATTTAAATGTTGTTTTCATGTTAATGATATATTTTAATGATAGGTGTTTTTATTAGTACATATGAAAGCCCATTTCTTTCAGGGTATTTTTATAAATTTTTCGTTCCTGACAATGCTGATAGGCAAATGGAGGTCACGAATTTTGAGTGATATGAATAAAAAATCTAAAAATTTCTTGAAATTTGTAGTGAAATTTCAGAATATAGATGGTATTTTTAAATGGCTTTGTTTTTATTTCAGGTTTTTGATCGTTCCCTATGTGTTCGCCAATTACGATATGCGGGTATGATGGAAACAGCACGCATTCGTAGAGCCGGCTATCCGATTCGATACTCCTTTTTTGACTTTGTAAATCGATATCGAATTCTTTCCACAAAAATTCCACCACCACACAAAACGGATTGTAGAACTGCTTCTGTTAAAATATGCTCAGAAGTCCTCGAAGGACTGGAAGAATATCAAATAGGCCATAGCAAAGTCTTTTTGAAAGACTCCCATGATGTCTTATTGGAAGAGCTTCGAGAGAAGAAGATGGAAAAATATATTCTTCTCTTGCAGAAGAACCTCAGGCGGTGGATACATAGGCGACGTTTCTTACAGTTACGTGCTGCAGCACTTGTGGTTCAAAAAAATTGGCGCGCGAGAGGTTACCGTCGACGTTTTATAGTAATGCGACGAGGATATCATAGGTTACAGGCAGTTATTCATTCACGTCAATTAACATTTAAATTTAACAAGCTCCAGAAGGCTATCGCAAAAATACAAGCTGTGGCCAGAGGCTACATCATAAGGAAGATGGTCAAAGAAAAGGGAGCGTTTATTAAACAGCAATTGGCTTTGTTGAAGAATAATAAAATTATCGAAATAGAGGAGTTCAAGAAGGCAGGTCATATGGACTATGTCAAGAGAGCTGAAGATAATTACGAAAAGGGCGCCAAGGCCGTATTTAAGAATGTTGCTGTCGAAAAGGTTCATGAAGGAGTTGCCAAAGAGACTGATAAAAATGCTCAAATTGAAAATTATGATAACTATCTTGATGATGTATTTGGATTTGTTCAAGATCAAGCCAATGAGTTATCGAAGGTATGCTTTTTTTGTGTTTTCAATTATTTTCTACTTGCAGGAAGAGTGATTGTATTGTGAAAATGTAACATGAAAATATCACTATTCTTATTCTGCATTTTGTAGCTGTTTATTAATTCTCTTTTAATTATTATTAATTTTATTAATTCCAAGTTTAATAGTGATTGTTAACTTTCTTGATAAGTATGATAAAAAATGAGACTTCTTAATAGTCATAAAAAATATTTTTTAGCATGTATTTCTGGATTCCAATAATAATCTACATTATTATTTAAAGAAACATTAGAATTGAGCTTGTTAATATTTAATTGTAGTAGCAGGGAATATAAATAAACTTATCTAAAAAAATAATTTGCCTTGTAATAGAGTATCATTTTTTTCAGTCGAACGAGGACATTTCTTCAAGAGGTGAATTAATTGGAATTCATACACATGAAGAAGACATTGAAGATCTCTCTGCCTATGACTTCAGAAAGTTTGCTGCTACTTATTTTACTGGTAACACTAGCTATCAGCACTCCAGGAGACCTCTACGGAAACCGCTCTTAGAAGCAGCTGATGAAAGTGGAATAACTGGGTGGTTGGCATCACGAGCTCTTTGGATCATTCTATTGAGGTTTATGGGAGATCTTCCAGAGCCTAGAGAAGAGATCGATGCAGATCCTATTCCTGTTATGACTACATTGACAGAGACACTTGGCAGAGCATTTCAGCGGTCTGAAGAATATCGGGTAATAAATATTTCATTGAAAATAATGTTGTCAAACTGAATTTTGTTGTAAGTCAATGTATAGGTGGCAAAATTTAATATCTTATCATAATACCCATCCATCTTTCTTTAATGGATTTGTCTGGGTAAAATCCAGATTGGCATTATCTTATTATTACCATATTTTTTATGTCTGTTATACAGTACTCTGGGGAATACTTTGCAAGCAGTTTTAAGTAGGGTTTTCGCATTATAGTGCTCAAATTTTATTATCTCTTCTAGTTATTCTAGTCACCCATTCTTTTCAGTATGGTCGAATTTCTATCAATTCTAATATTATCATTTTTTCCCTTCAGAATCTAACACCAAAGGACCGTCAAAAATTAATTAATATGACCTTGAAGAGGCAAACCAAACTGAGAAACGAATTTGATTTTGGCGGAAAGGAAGATGCTCAGGCAAATGAATTTTATCAGTCATGGCAGAACCACCGTCGAACAACAAACCTGGAGAAACTTCATTTTATTATTGGTCATGGGATTTTGAGACCTGAACTTAGGTGTGTTTGAACATTCATGAGCTGTTTGATTCTATTATTATATTGTCAGGTACTGAGATTGCTAAAAGGTAAAACTGGGGTAATTGACAGATTATAGAAAATACATAAATTTTGTTTTATTATCGTGTCTTTGTTTAGTGAATAAATTTTTTGATGAAAAAACATATTTGAAATTGACTAGTATTCAATTTCAATCACTTATATTTTTACTTTTACCTTTTGAATCAACAATTGTACATTCAGTTTATTTCTTATTAATCATTTTGGCAATTCTGATGCCGGTTTATCTAAGATGCTTACAACCAAAGATATATGGTTAAATCTATGTGTACTATAGAAACATTCTTATGTCAAATATTTTCTTTTCTAGGGATGAAATATACTGCCAGTTGTGTAAACAACTCACAGATAATCCATCAAAGTCTTCTCATGCCCGCGGCTGGATTCTTATGTCTCTTTGTGTGGGTTGTTTCGCTCCTAGTGATCGATTTGATAATTATTTACGTGCATTCATAAGAGACGGTCCACCAGGCTATGCACCATATTGTGAGGGCCGACTTTCTCGGACAATTAAGAATGGAGCAAGAACTCAACCACCCAGCTGGATTGAACTACAATCGACCAAATCAAAAGAACCTATTTACTTAGCAGTTTATTTCATGGACGGAACTAACAAAACAGTTGAAGCAGACTCTGCTTCTACTGCTGAAGAAATATGCCAGCAAGTAGCGGAGAATTTGGGACTTTCAGATGTCTTTGGATTTTCTCTGTTCATAAATATGTTTGATAAAGTCTTATCTCTTGGAAGTGAAGGGGATCATATTATGGATGCAATTTCTCAGTGTGAGCAATATGCTAAAGAGAATGGTGGAGCTGAAAAGGGAGCTCCATGGCGGCTTTATTTCAGAAAGGAGATTTTTGCCCCTTGGCATAACCCCCTTGAAGATCCTGTTGCTACTAATTTAATATACAACCAAATAACAAGAGGAGTTAAATTTGGCGAATTCAGATGCAAAACAGAGAATGATATAGCAATGTTAGCTGCTATTCAGTATTATATAGAATTTGGTGGACGAATGGATAATAATATACTTCAAAAAGTTGTTAATAATTATATACCCAACCACTTCTTGCAGATCGGAGAGAAAGCAATAGCCAAGTGGGAGGCCTTAATTCGAAGTGCTTTTGCCTCCAGTAATAATATTCAACAACAAGTTAATCCTCTTCGATGTAAAGAGGACGTTGTCATCTTTGCTAAACTCAATTGGCCAATATTGTTTTCTCGATTTTTTGAAGCCATACGAGTCAAAGGGTCTTCCGTCACTAATGATAATATTATCATTGCTGTAAATTGGACTGGTATCTATATTGTGGATGATCAGGAACAAATTTTACTGGAATTGTCATTTGTAGAAATCAATTATGTTGGTTTCGAAAAAGTTGAAGAATCTAAGATGGATATTTTCACACTTATCACAGTACAAAAAGAAGAATTAGTATTCCAAAGTTTAGATGCTGAAAATTTGAGTAAGTTGGTAATATATTTGATAGATGGTCTCAAAAAGCGTTCACTTTACGCTGTTGCTCAAGAAGATTACAAAGGGACAGAAGAACCATCACGCTTGTTATTTACAAAAGGAGATCTTATTCGTCTTGTTAATGACTGCAATGGAGAGACACTAATGACATCTACCTGGGGTGATGGTGAGTGCAAGGGCCATCAAGGTATATTCGAATCAGAGAAAGTTTACATTTTACCCACATTGACAGAACCACCGCAGCATATTTTACAGCTGTTTAAGAAAGATGGGGCCCTAGAAAATTACAAGAAAGAGCCGTCCAAGTACACAACATTACAACGTAAAAAGATGCATACATTATACAAATATGCCAAAGATAATTTCCGAGAATCTTATAGTGGACCAATGACAATATCAAGGGCTACAATTAACTCAGTAAAAAAGAGCAGTGCTGATGAACTTTGGAGACACGGTCGAGAGATTCTGAAATTACCGTTGCTTCAGAAACTGATAGGAAATGAAACACTTTGTAAAGCAGCCTGTTCCATGTTTATAGGAATCCTGAAATACATGGGTGATATGCCTGCGCCGAAGCCTAGATATGCGTCAGAGTATACTGATGAAATATTTGGTCCAGCACTAAAGAATGAAGTACTTAAAGATGAAGTATATTGTCAAATAATGAAACAATTGACAAATAACAGAATTCAACTGAGCGAGGAACGCGGTTGGGAACTACTTTGGTTGGTCACAGGACTATTCCCATGTAGCCAAACACTGACAAAAGAATTGAATGAATTCTTAAAAACTCGATTACATCCGATCGCTAAAGAATGCATTCAACGTGTGTTCAAAACACAGAAATGTGGTCAGCGTCAGTATCCTCCGTATTTGGTAGAAGTAGAAGCTATACAGCACCGCAGTTTGCAGATTTATCATAAAGTCTACTTCCCAGATGACACTGATGAAGCATTTGAAGTGGATTCTACTACCAAGGCGAGAGATCTGTGCTTGCAGATATCAGAAAGACTCAATTTGAAGAATTGTGATGGATTCAATTTGTTTGTCAAAATCGCTGACAAAGTTTTTTCCGTTCCGGAAAACTATTTCTTCTTCGATTTTGTCCATGAACTCATTGAATGGATGAAGCAATCGAGACCGTCAAGAAATGGTGAGCTATATTCTCTCAATATATATAAATATAGCGGATTGAAGCTTAAATTTCTTTGGCCAGAATCAGGGGCACAAATATTAAAATTCTTTCCTCAAATAATGGCGTAGTGGATCATTCCATATTATGCAAAGTGGAGCATATGGATTTTCAGTGTGAATATGTCCGCTCTGAAAGTGGAGTATATGGATTTTCGCAACGTGAATACATGTCTTGACAGATTATTTATTATATTAGGCGCATACACAAACCATTCGGCTACCAGAGAGGCTCTTTTATATAATATATACATATTTGTTTTGATAAATTCATTAATATATGATACATTTCTGTTTTAGCGGGTGCTCCAATACAATGTCAGTATCAAATATTCTTTATGAAGAAGCTTTGGATCAATACGCACCCTGGAAAAGATGTCAATGCCGATCAAATATTTTACTTCCCTCAGGAGCTGCCTAAATTCTTGCGAGGATATCACAAGTGTAGTAAAGCGGATGCTGTAATACTAGCTGCTTTAGTGTACAGAGCAAGATTTGCCGATGATAGGTCACAGCTTGCTGGTTCGGCATTGCAACTACCATTGCTCCTGCCAGTAGATTTGCTTAAATTGCAATCCCAAAATGAATGGCGCAAGCAAATAGCAGCAGCCTATGTCAAGAATGATGGTAAATCTCCAGAGCAGGCAAAGGAAATGTTCCTGAAAATTATTTTTGAATGGCCCACATTTGGTAGCGCCTTTTTTGAGGTGAAGCAAACAACAGATCCTTCATATCCAGAAATTGTGATTTTAGGAATTAATAAAAATGGCATCAGTATAATTCATCCCCAAAATAAGGTAATTTTATTTATGTGTGTGTTTTATATATGAAAAAATATTTGCTGTTTTTTTATCAATTTGTGTTTAGAATGGTAATATTCCTTAAACTATGTATTATAAGATGTCCATTTTTTATAATTAACTAAATTTTAAATAAAACTACATTTGGTGGAAAATATATTTTTACGACAAGGAGATTTCATGTTTTTTGTAAGGAAGGTATTTTCAAAATAAAAACATTTTTTCTAATTGAATATAATAAAACTATTTTGTTTATTTTTGCAGGATATATTAGTAACGCATCCATTCTCAGAACTGCTGAATTGGTCTTCAGGGAATACATTCTTCCATATGACACTCGGAAACTATATGCACCGATCCAAATTACTCTGTGAAACATCTTTAGGATATAAGATGGATGACCTTTTATCTTCGTATATTGCTTACTTAAAAGAAAGTACTGGTAGAAAATAATTAATTAATTAAATATTAATTTCATAAATGTATTATAAAAGTACATAATGGAATAAGATTGATGTTTATTAAAAGATAAATGAATATTGTATAAAATTAGTTCATGCAGAAGTTTTTATATATCTATATTTACTGATAATATTTTTGAAAAGTTTAACACTTGAGTTAATAAATTATTAATTTGTACTGGATGTTATTTTAAAGATTCAATAAAATATATTTCATGATGTATATATATATATATGTATTTATTATTTGTCAAATAGTCTTGATTAATTTAATACTGTAAGTATTATCGAGTCTAAAACTGAAACTAATTTTCTAGAAAATTATAATGATTTAATTGCGCCACTTCATATAATTGATTTCATGGTACAGAACTAAAGCGGGCGAGGGGATGTCTGTTAAAGTCATATAAGAATCAGTTTTCAGAATATATTTTAGTACTATCATCAAATTCAAAAAAGGAATTAAGTTTTCATTGGACATTCGGAGCATGTTGTTCTTTTTTAAACAACTGTCTAAAATTACGAAAATCTTATTGAATTAAATGTTTTATTTAAATAATTCTATAAAAACAATGAATAATAAATATTTATAAAACAGGGATTCCAATCCCTGTTCTTGTAAGCGCACTTTCATTCATTCACTACAAAGTATTTAATAATGAAAAGGTTCAAAATTAGTCCTTGTCAGTGGCGGAGTTACTCATAAGCATGCACCTAGGGCCACACAAGTTCAGGGGGCCTAAAAAAACAAATAAATATAAGTAAAAAGCCACAGACCTAAAACAAAAATGATAAACCACAAAATTCTGTACAATAGTAGCAATAATTTGAAAAATAGCACAAGACCTAAAAAAATGAGAAATTACAAAATTTTGGACGAAAGTAAAAATTTTAAAGAAATGTGAAACCTAAAAAAGAAGCGATTGCGCCTACAGGCCTCAATTGAATTACACTCGCGTCCTTTCAAATGCTAAATTTGGCACTGATCCTGATAGTATTTTTTAATAATACTTGGTCATTTTATTTTGTAAATATAATCTACAATTGATTGATTTATAAAGCTTAAGTAGTAATGTAATACATGTAATACAAACTATTTAATTCTTGCTTTTTTTAAATTCAGCCTACGTCCACCACTATTTTCCTAAATCTCAAGTGCGCCTACTACTTCAATAAGAATCGCTGACGTAACGCCTTTTATATCCATATTATTGGATATAGTTAAGCAGAAGACTTCCAAGCCACAAATTGAAACTTATCAATTTATTGATGTTTCGAAATAAAAATCAAAACACCTAATCAAAAGTATATACCGAAAAGAAGTAATCGCAGTTTTTTCTAAAATGCATAATAACAATTTACAAAAAATAACATCTGCAAAACGTGTGGCTAAAACGTTTTTTTCAGTCTATTGTCGTTTATCTCAAAAATAAAATAATGTGACACATTCAATTATTATTATAATTTAACATTTTTACCATTTTGATGTATGATGGAGTTAAATATTAGAATTTTGAAAGTATGAAAAATTTTAAAGTAACCAGTTATAATATATTTAACAAAATTGGGAAAAGTATAATTCATTTCGATCGATTTTCTTTTAGCTCACTTCTTCAAGTTCTCTATTTCTTTTTTATAGATAGCCATTTTGTGAATATTGTCTATTAACCTAAAAGACTAAGCGGTCAAGTACGGTAAAAAGAATTGTTAGGATTTCTACATTCTTTTGTACATTTCAACAAACCAAAACATAATCAATAAGGTACTGCTGATTGATTTTAAAAGATTATAATATAAGGATACATTATAATTTCTGATTTGTTCATATTGTGGATGTTTAATGTCGGTAAAAATTGTAGGTTATTTTCGTGAAATCATGCCGTCGCCGATTTTAGTATTTGTTTTTTGTGGTTTGTTACTCTAAATATCATATGTACTGTCTTGTTGTGAATGCGTTGATATAATTTCAATTCTGTTCGATTAAAGCTTTTTATCCATATGCGCTGCAAAGGTAATGTTTTATCAACAGTAAATAAGTTGTATAATCTGCTAGCAAGTACGTAAGTACTTGTCATTTGAGTCGTGAACAAATGCAAAGTTCAATAATGATATGTTTGAATAGAATCTTACACTTATAATTTCAATTTGGTTGTCTCACGATTGTCCAAGTGTCTGGATTAATACAGGAAGTGTTATTTATTAATATGATGCAATAGTTTTTGGCTAGCCGCTGTCAAAATATGAAAATAACGAATGTTTGTTGTGAAATATTTTTTAATCATATTTCCTTATATTTTCAGAATTCATTATGGCCACGCAATTTTTCAATCGACTTGGTCAGTTTGGCCTGGGAGTCGCGCTTGTAGGCGGTGTTGTCAATTCTGCATTGTACAATGGTTGGTATTACAAGTTCTGGTAAAAGTGAAGGAAAACGGGTAAAAGTGACGATTATTCGATTTATTGAGACGTCAAAAAATTAAAGATGGCG
>JAGVSQ010005905.1:2478-12688 GCA_022683975.1 Rhyacophila evoluta
AAAAAATGATAAAATGTATTTGTAGTTGGTTGCTCTTCAAAAAAAGTATTTTTTTCTAATACATCTTCTCGTTCTCCTAATATCTTCACCAACTCCAGCTATGCTTGGTTCTTTGTAATTTTAATGGAATAATCTGCACATTGAATATACAATTGCTGGATTTTTCTCCACTTCATTGATAAATAGTTCAGTGTCAAAACGATCCATCATTGTAGTTTTGCGCACCATATTAATGGGTCTGCGTGGATTCTGCGCGTACATAAGGAGGCCAATGTAAATTGCCATGTCTGAGCTAGCCCTTAAACTCAATCTTGCTCAGGAGGAAGGTATCAGTACCCAAACTATGCATGGTCCAAAAGACAGATTATGTTTCATGAGAAATGGTTGTCAACCTAATTGCTTGCTCAAATGGGTATCCAGTCCTGACTTTTTGAATCTTACAAAAATCTTTAAACAGCTATGTGACTCAAACCTACAACCTTCAGCCCCTAAGTGCATACAGCTATCGGTTATGGGGGTATAAAATGCTGGATTGTTGTTTCAGTATACTGACAATAAAAATCATTATTTATGATTTGTTTACCAGTTATTGTTATTTCATATATAATTTTTTGCGGCTTATGGCCTTTTCCAGGTGAGAGCACAGTCCGTCTTACGCCAGAACCAAACAAAGGATCTCAGCTTGGAAGAAAACCTCAAGGAAGAAATGGCTGCTCTTAAAGCGGAGGTGGAATCACTCAAAGCAGAATTAGAGGCTACTGGGTAAGATTTTGGTATTTTTATTTCATAACTTACCGGAGAAAGTGATCAAGATGGGCTAAGGATTGTCTGGCTAGATGGAATTATTATTATTGTTAAATTGGGAAACCATCGGTGGATAAAATTATTTTAAGAAAGCAAAATTCATCCTACATTTATGCACTCATGGTGACAATGATTATTTTAATATAAGCATGTTATACTTTTATTGCGAAAATTTAAATTCAAATAAGAGATGTTCATCTAGAATGTTGCCATATATTTCTTCTAATATGCTGGAATCCCACCTGCCAAAAAGAGGGATCATCAGGTTGATGACTTAGCCAGTTCCAGCGTCCGCATGACTTAACGTATCAGGAAAATTCTGCGTTAAATCACATCAAATATTTTATTTAATGCTTATATTTTGCTTGTAATAATAACCAGGTCAGAATTGGAGACTGCGCAGACAGATAGATCAAGGTTAGGTGGACGCTGCGGCGAGCTCCAGTCTACATTGACATCTTTGCAAAATGAAAGAGACTTGATGGTGGAGAAGTACGAGGCAGCCCTGGAAAAGGATATGCAGGAGCAGAAAAATATTAAGTTACAGGTAAAAATAAGGTTAATTTATTATTAATGTTGAGTGTTTATCGTATTTGAATGATGGAGTCTATCATTATAGGTGATGAGAATGTGCTTTGTGTGTTTGAGAAAAAGTTGCTGGAGAGGAAGAAGTCAATGGCATGTATAACCTGGCTTAGGGCTCTGTAATCGATTTCTATCGAAGATGTCTCCACGTTTCATAGACTCCACAGGCAAGCAATGTGACAAATAGTGTTCAGTAACAAGATGTATCATAAATAGCAGATCAAACAGATGTATTAGTGGTTGGATGAAGAGTGACATAAATACTAAAGTGGCCAGTGTAAATACCTGGACACTGCTATTTTTATCTACATATTTCAAATAACCATTATTATTCTCATTGGCAGATGTCTACACTGACACAATGCTATAAGAAGCAGATCACCGATTTAGAAGAGAGAACATCGGAGGAATCTTCTAAGCTGAGGAAAGAACTGGACTTTTCAAGGGCTAGCCTGGCGAGGTCACAGTCCAAAGATGTGCTGCTGACTTCAGATAGGAAGACACCGTTGAAGTTTGTAGCGATTGCTAATGTTCAAGATTCGCCGCATACGGAGAGATTGCCTGATGTGACAGATTCTGTTGGGGAAATCAATGTCTCCTTACTAGAAAGGGAAGAAGGAGAGGTTAGCTATGACTATTTCTTAAATTTATTTAATGCTGTCGTTAAAATGAATGTTTCAATTTATTTAAGAACAATTTCATTTACTATTTCACTTTTTGTTAGTGATTTGATAAGTCTTGGAGATTTGGTAATATTTGTTTTAATTTTCAGGGTTCTGAGAGTACTCCATCGCCATCACCCACAAGCCTGACTCGAGCATCTGGAACGGGGAGTTCAAGAAGTGCTCGTGGAAGACGTGAACCTGTTCCGCTGGCACAGCTGCTTGAAGGTGGAGTCCAGGATGATCTACCTACTGATTATCAGGATGGAGATGTCGAAGATAGACTGGCTGCGGCACTTAAGCAGATTGATACTCAGGATAGACGGTAAACTGCTTTATTTTATTGATTGATATGTTTTTATTCATTTGTTGAAATTGCTGTGATTTCATTCTGCCTAATTAAAATTAAACATTTATACTGAAGGCATTGGTTTTGTGTATAAATTGTGAATTTGGTATTTCTTTTTTACAGATTGGCTCATATGACCGAATTGGTTGCTGAGGCAGAAAGGGAGGTTGCAAGAAGATCCCAATTAGGGGAGGCTCTTAAGGAAGAAGTGAGGAGGTGCCAGAGGGCCCTTGATAGAGGAATGCATCATCACAACCAGGAATATCTTAAGAATGTCATTGTTAAGGTACTTTCAATTTCTGCTATATGTGACATTTATTATTATGTCTTATAGGTTTGGAAATTGACAATGATAATTCCTCACAGAAAATAATTTGTGAAGATAATTTTTCACATTCTACAGGTTCAATTTTCAGATCAGATTTAAGAAAACAAATCATGTATTTTTCTTTAATTTTTTATTAACAGTTTTTGACTTTGGGAGCCGGTGATGAAAGAAGTCAATTGGTTCCTGTTCTGCACACCATACTTACACTCAGTCCTGAAGAAACTCAGCAGCTCAACGCTGTGGCCAAAGGTACAGTTTTTTCACACATACATTAAGTAATTTAAGATGAGATTTCATTATTCGAACAAGGCATTTGCAGAATAAATGACAAATTATTATGCGGTAAATCCTCAAATGTAGACTTAAAAAATTGTAAAAAGGAGAATGTTTAAAGCTGAAAAAAATGCTTCATTGTCTTCTGTCTTTTACCAAGTCCTCCAGTCCTGAGTAATGACTTACCTACTTGAAATTTGCAATCCCTTAATACAGCCTTGTGGAAGCTTGTAATATCAGCATCCAACAATATAACATGAATCACTAATTTTTCAGCTATATCGTATATCATGTTTTTCTGCAATGTCAGAATTTAATTTGAACCTTTAGAATTGTTTTCAATCAGGGTATTTATTTCTAGGTATGGATCCAAATGCAAACCGCGGTTGGGGAAGCTACCTACCATGGCCGGGGAACCGATAAACCAAATCTTACATCTTTATAATGTATACACCTGACACGATTGTATTATTATATATCGGTGATGTATTGTGTGACGCACAAGTGTGATGCTTTACATAATGATTTACAATGATCGCCAACTGCCATTAAAGGGGCTAGGAGAGTCCTTTATTATATGAAGACTACGCCAATATTATACTGTTATTTAATGAGCTTAATTTCGTAACTAGTAAAAATAATTCTATCTTTAAAATTTGCTGAAAATGAAATGATCGTAATTTGACAATTCGCTCTTTACAATAAGCCTTTTTTCCTCATTTTTACTATACAGTAGTACTTCGATATAACTGACTTTGGATGTGATGGACATGGAATAGATAAATAAGTGAAACTGCAACCAATGGAAATGGCTGAAAGATTTTTTTTTACAACCGAGATGCAGATATAGATTTCGAAAGGTTAGAAATTTCTGATTTCTATAGGACAACACGGAATAATGCTAGAGAAGAGGCTGATCAAAAAAATGTTTTACAATTGTTAAATGTAGATGGAGATGATCCTGGGTATCATAATATGATTGAAAGTAAAATAGCAAATGAAAATGAAAAGGTCAGCAGACTTTAAAAGTGTAAACGGCCCAAAATGTATTCAGAAAACCTGCTTTTATATAACGGACTATTGGCTTTAAATGTCCTCTCATCCACATTAGTCTGTTGTATCAGGGCTCTCCTGTATATGTAAAAATAAAAAAAAACATGATTTCATATTTAAATAATTTTTCTTAGTTTCAAAAACCACTAAACAATCTTATACCATTTGAAATTAAAGACAAACTTGTGTTTTGTTGGTATGGTAACTTTGCTCAAAACATTTCTTTCATATTCAATTTTCATAACCACCTGTGATGCTCAAGTGCCAGGAGACCATTTAATACATATTTTAGTGGTTTTTGAATTTGTATACAGGCCAGTATTACATAGATCTGAAATTAAGTAACTGAAAATAATTTCACTTAATCTGGCAACGTTGAGAATTTTAGGTGATTAATACAGTGTTGCTGCCATAAAAAAATGTGTTTACATAACTATGTCCAATTTAAATTTTACAATATATATTTAAATATATACATATAATATATACACAGTAGAAATTTATTCCTTAATAATTTTTCCGTAACTATACATTGTTTTTCAGTGTTTCTCATTATGTTCCAGCAAGAACTATTGATAGAGGTTTTTTTTAATAAGAAACGTGAAAGAAAGTTGTTATTGATTGGCAATAAAAATAAAAATATATTTTTTTAAGTTTAATTTTTATATATCCTCACTGAATTACTTTTCTAAATAGTCAACACTATTGTAGTCAACTATATGTCGGTTAAAATAAAATGGTTATTAAAGTCGATTTGACAATCGTTTGGTTCAGTCTGCTAGTGTGTCTTGGTATATATAATGGAATGATTTCTATCTTTAAAAAAGTGTGGCATTTTACAGCGTGTAAGCACGTCTTTTTTCAGTCAGAATAAAAATTGTGCACATTCTGTTGCAAACCGATAGACGTCTTGAATATTCCTGGCACAACTGAAGGGTGTATTTTTCATCCCATTCCTGCATTTCATTTTATTTGACAATTTTTTTCTAGTAGAATGTATAAGTATGAAGTTGTTAAAATGATGTATGAGAGCTTAAAGTCAAAAAGCACTATCTACCATCTATAATTATATATAATAAGAAAAACAGATATACTCCATGTTTTTTTAATGCCTTTATGAATAGCCCATGTTTACAATTTGTGTACTATCAAAGGTTTTAACACATAAACTAGTAATTATCATTCACAACAACTCATGGTGGGTCCTGTCTTCCAACAGGAGGTCCTTTCATAAATAACTTTTCTGTGTGATGCCCTGAACGCATGAGAGTTACCAACAACTCCAATCTACTCCATGAATTCTTGACCTAGCTATTTTCACACACCCTGGAAATAATTTCTTGAATTTTGTACAATCATATGATGTAAATAACCAATTGTAGTCTCCAATCTTTATTGCCTAAGCTGCACCTCCATCTTCACAAAAACCTGTTGCTCAATATTATATCTTCTTCTACATGTGTGTCTATCTTGGTGTGTCAGAGAATATTTCTTTCAATGCTATTGCTTCTTCATTTTGAGTTGCTAATATTCAGGTTTCCAAGATGTAAGTAAGTGCTGACTTTACATGTATCTCTTAAACTGTCCTTCTGGCCCTCGTCCTCTTTTGGAGAATATCTCGGACAAGTGTTTCAGTAAAGCATAATAGCTTGCATTGGCTAATTTGTAATTCTTCAGCTAATTTCCTTAATCATCTCATTATGTTTTTTCACATGGGAACTGAGGTAGATGAAGAATCGATAGCCGCACACTCAAGTGTACTGAAATTAAAATAAAACGTATTTAAAGAATTTTCTTCTGCCGAGCAATTTGTAACGAAATTACCACGTTTGTGATATGACGTTGCAAATCTTTTTAAAACAATTAAATTCGCCCTTGTGGTAACTAATTCGATGGTCTGATGGGTCGTACAGTTGTTTGTACCGACTTAAGTAATTCTTTCTGTTCCGTACTTGGTCATAGAAATCCTCACAGTATGTGATTAGCATTCTTTTGTGGATAACCACAAAGACTGATAAAGATAACCAAAAAGCTGTCTGACATGGCCAAATTAATACAGGTTTTATCCGTGCCCATCTGACATCTACCGTAGTTGATCTTACTCAGTCTTAGATGAAGTGTATTCACGGAATAGGATAGCTTCCTGGTGTCTGACCTACCCTCAATGTACCAGCAGTTGAAATTAAAGTCTTTGGTCAAATTGGAAACAAAACCTTCTCATCACATTCAATTACATCAAGTCTCTAAATCACTTATTATCACCAAAGTAACTACAATTTATTTTACTTAATATTTAATGAAAGACTTACACATTCTTTGGCTAGCATTATGAAAATAAGAAAACAAGATTAAGAATACAACAAAAAATTTAAATATCTGATAATATTATACTTTAGACGTATCGAAACATTTTCCATTACAATAGCTATAAAACTAATATGAGCGTAGATTTTGCTGTTGGCTTTAAGGCTTTGTTTTGTTAGTTACGTATTGTGTGTGTAAATTATATTTTTTTATATCGATCCATACTTTTTACGGCTTGCAAAATTTTATGTGTGAATAAATATTACTATAGATTTACCAATGTAACTTGTCCACTGAGTGAGAGCAATGCACTCAAGTGTGTGATGTCTCGTTCTAGTTTATGTAAAGTCATGCACTTGCCTCTAAATTTACCTTGCAACAACTTATATTGATACATCTATAGACTATCGTAATTGTACACTTGGTATTTTAAATTAACAATTGTCTATTGATTTATGAAAATACGATCTAACAGGTGATTTACTAACCCTTGTAATCAATCATTTTCACATTTTGAAATATTATTTCCAGTATATGATGGAAAAATTACGTTTTATGCATACTCATGGAAGTTTCTGAGAAGTACTAAGTGATTTATTATTACTATTATATTTTTACAGATAGCATTGAAATGTTAAATATTTAATGTATTTTATTATAATAGTCATCAGAAATTTTATTACGAATTTTAAATTATATTGATTTACATTCTGATATTGGGTATTGATAGATTAATCTGCAAACCAGCCAACTCCATTGGTATAAAATATTCAGGAGCAACAAAAAACTTTGGCAAATGTATATGTTACTGGATATAGTTGGCCGGTGTGTATTTTATATATTTCAATGTTTTTGTGCGTTTTGTGTGCAATAAAAAAATTTACTAAATAAAATGGCATCAAAATCGATTTTTCGATTATGGGTGGAGTTAGCTGATTTGCAGATTAATCCATCGATATTGTGAAATTATGCTTGATTATTTATCATTAATCTTTAGTGTGTATAATTAACTAGTCATATTAGTATTGAATTAATTATTGTATCTCCATTTGTTGTACAACAGTCTAGTGTTGAACTAGTATAAAAACAATATGTGTACATTTATTTAGTTTGAGTGTATTGAAGACTACGGTAAACTATTATACAATTGTTTAAAATACAAGTACCTAACGTACATCTAACTTTTGTCCAGAAAGTATTATACAGCTGACAAGACATATTTAACTAGTATACATCTGACTATTATACAATTATTGTCTAATGTACAAGTATCTATCATACTTTAACTATTATCTGCCAAATAGAGTACAACTGACATTTTTATCTATTATACATCTGACTATAAAGTAATTGTCTAGTTACAAGTATCTAGTATACACCTTGCTATTGTTCATCAAATAGTGCACAACTAACTATTGCATGTTTAATTAGTATAAAGCTGTTTAACATACAACTATTCAACGTACGACTAACTAGTGTATTCATTGTTACCGTTAAGCTGACTAGCATACCGTTACATGTATACGGTAACATCTTGTATTGAACTAATAAAACATCATACAATTATCTAGTTTATAGTGTACAACTTTCTAGAGTTCATCTAGGTAAATGTTATGCAATTATCTAGTTTACTACTTATTATCCAATGCAGGGGTTCCCAACATTTTTACACCCACGAACCAGTAAAAATACGAAAAATAGTCTACATATTGCAAATGGAAGATTTTTTAAAACTAATTTTGCTTATAAGTTTTTAAGCAGAATTCTTTTATTACAACAGATACATATATAGCACCCTTAATACTTTAATAATACAAACAAAAATATAAGATTGATTGAAATAAACAGTAAATTGGTTGTTGGTAGAAAGTGTTTACATTTTTAAGAAGGCAATATTTAGTTTAGTTTAGTAATTACTGGGAAAGCTGCTGTTGCATTTTAGTTAGAATAGTTGACAAACGAGGCATGAGTATTATTTCGGAGAGATGAAGAGCTAGATTTTTATCATTGACAAGTCTGCTCACATGAATACATAGTCGAAAATACTGATAATAATTTAATGGCTTCTTTTTCATATGTAGTAAATGCGCATGAAGCGACATCCTCAGTAAATATATTATTAATCCATATTGCTTTCCACTCGAAAAGCCTTAAGTAAAAAAACAAAATAATTTAATAAAGATAGATTACATGTGGGAAAGGGAATTATCTGAACAATTTGCTAACCACTAAACTTGCAGTGCACCTGTATTTAATGACGCTAATTTTTTAATTTTTGGCGACAACCTGGTGGAAAATTGGGAACCTTTGGTCTTATGTACAACTGACTATTATACAGCTGTCTATTGTATATCTAGTTATTGTATATTGTATACAATAGACAACTATGCAACAATTGTTTATGTAACTATTATAACAACAATCGAGAAGCATACGTGTATTGTATTTAACTAGTGTGTTGTGCATAAATCAAATGTACCAGTATAACTAACTAGTCTAAAATTATCAGTATACCACTAACTAATGTACAACAAACAAATGAAGCGGTGAGTTGCGAAAAGTGTTCTGGACGATTTTTTATGAAAATAAAGTACGCATGCCATTTTCTGCGTTAATTTAAAATCTATGGAGATAGCCGGGTGAGAGTTTTGAAATTTGGGCTACTTGCAAAAACGACTCTAGACGAGAACTGAGTTTCAAAAAGTATTTAAACCGATGTCGGATAATCGAAAATACACTGTGTCTTTCGTTGTATTATTGATTGTATAATATTTTTTTAGTTAGTGAGGTATAAGTAAAGAAAATTCTTAGTAAAATGAGTTGCAAAACCACTTCCAGACATCATATTAATCAATATATTTTGCATTGCACGTTATTTGTATACAAATTAAAAAATTATATCGCATTTGTAAACATATACGAAAACAATGGCAGAAAAAAAAACATTTTATATCTGGTATACATGTAAAACAGTTTTCATGATTTACTCAAAACTTGAAAAAGCTTCCAGAGTACTTTTTGCAACTCAAATATACAATTATCTAACAATCAATCCGTAAAAATTTGTTCATCTATTTAGTTTAACACTGAATAGTGAGCAACTAACTATATATAACTTACAAGTGTATAACTACATAGTGTACAGCTAAGTAGTGTATAGTTATAGTTTCATTCTAAATGAATTGAGTAAATAAATGAAGACTGGCTGAAATGTATTGACATATTCGTATACCGTTGGACTGTGTAATTCCATTATGAAATGGCATTTGAAGAGCTGTGATATGAATATTATATATATATGTAATCAAACTTGATGATGATAATTACAATTAATGTAATAATCATGAATAATACTTAATACAGGAATGTTCTATTTTGTCGAATTTTATTTTTAAATTTTTATGGCTAAGAGATGATTTATTTTACGGTGTGTGGTCTAGTGTTAATATTAGTTTAAATTAATTACCTATTATTATTATTTATGCAAAATTATTATTATAAATGTGCTTTTGCAGTGAATTGTATTTGCTACTTTGATTAGTTAAATAAAACATATGAGATTTAATAATGAAATGTTTTTATTGTATATCTTTCAACATTTTATTATCTCCGTAGCTGTGTTGATAAGAGCTTATTAATTGCTCAGTGCTGGTGGTTGTCGGTTCAAATCGGAACAAAATCTGCCAGCCAGGATATTTTGACATTGAGGGCCCAAAAAACTGAAGTATTAAAATTTAAATTTAACACATTTTTTTTATATTTAAATTTAAATTTGTTTGTTTCCTCGTGGTGAATGAGTGATTAGAGCGCGCAATACAGTAATGAAAGTTATGGAAAATTACTTTTTGGGGA
>JAGVSQ010005906.1:0-17057 GCA_022683975.1 Rhyacophila evoluta
ACAAACGAACGAACGAACGAACATACATATTTTGACTTTTATATATTAGATTTTTATGAAATACTTGAAAACGTCTTTTTTAATATATGCGTTGTATGGCATGTTGTTGATATCAAAAAGATCTACATGTTCCACTTTCAGATTGAACATGAAAAAACAAAATGCCAAATTTATTTTAAATTACATAGTAAATATATCATTCCCATGGGAATTATTTCTAAACTTAACACTGTCAAAATTTTCCACGTTTAAATAAGTTGTTATTTAAAAGTCTTATCTATCTTGTACTGTCAGAGATATTATTTGATATTCATAAATACTAAATATTTCTAAAGAATAAAAAGAAAGAATTAAAAATAATTTTATAAAATCATGTCTGATATTCTTTTCTGTGTAGTGTGAACTGTACCAGGCAAACAAGGGAACGTTGCAATTTAAAAACACAAAGGGATGTGACAATTGGAATATTTAGAGATTGGTCTCTTGCAAAGGGGACTCTGCTTCTGTTGACAAAGAACGTTGCCATTTAATTTCAGCGCCAGAAAGCAGACTAGTTTGAACTCTCCAGTCTATCTGCTTGATTATCCGATGGAAACAGATGGACTAGATTGTGTACGAACATGCTCGAATAACTAATTGTTTAAAGTGATGCAACATACATCGTGTTAGTAAAGTAATATGTATGTAAACTGATTTATTAAAAATTATCAATACGTCTCGTTATTAACAATTTATAACTTCATTGCCATAAAAATAAATTGGGTTTTAAATTAAATGATGAATGTGTATATTCATAAAATTGCTCGATCAACATAAGAATAATAGGTTTAATACACTTAAATTGATTACAACGTAAGTCTTAGATAATTAATACCAACTCGGAAAATAATTTTGTTCTACAAAATAGATCACTTTTTGACGTCAGAGTTGAGACTGATTAAGACCGGTTGTAAGGACGGGGTGTCAATCAGTGTCCATTCCGAATATATTGTGAAGTTGAAGATGAATACTTATTTTGGTAGATTGTTTATAACAAGAGTTGATTGTCAACCAATCGCTCAGTCCATCAGGCAGCTAGTTGTACATATCTAAATTTAAACAAGCCTTGTACAGCCACGGGGCTTGAAGCTACAGCCACCAGCACGGAACCTCCGGCGCTAATCAATCGTTTACTGAAGTAACGATATTAAAATCATTTTTGTCTAACTAATTGATATTTATTCGTATTCATAAACTAAGCATCGGTTCTATTTCTCTGCCATATCCTCTTCCTATGCGGAGCATATAGCCACCACGTGTCGCCTCTAGGATTCTTTGTCACCCGCCAGCTGCCTCGCATCCTTCCAGGTCATCCGGCACCCTTTAATTCCGCTGAGTATATCCTATGGAAAGTACTCAACGGTTTTCTAGGTCAGTGTAATCTCAGCAAGCAGGAGCCAGTCTCTCTGGAGGCATCCTTAGTACATATCCCAGCCAGTTCCAGCGCCGCTGCATGACTTTTACTGTGACAGGGGTTTTCCTATCCGCTCTCTTATCTCCGAATTCCTTACGAAGTCAGTTCACTTCACCCCCAGTAAGCATCATTTACTTGGTCAAATATAGTTCATGTTGGAATTGTTGAAATATACAAATCAACTCTAAATTAGACAGATTTATCAACATTTTGATTAATTGATTGTGACGCCATTATATATACATATCATATATACAATATTAACTGTAGCATGTATATAAAAGCCCAAGGAGTTCTTATGTACATGGTTTGGTTTTCAACATTGCCTTGACAATATCTAGCTTGTTTAAGTCAAAAATAATCATAATTGTATTATATTATCAAAGTTGTTAAAATGTAAGACATATATCAAATATTTCAATACTCAAGAATTATTGGTCATCAATTAGCTAACAGTAAATCATAATTATCAAAGATTTGGTCATTGGTTGATCAATTATATCTTTAATTTAAGATTTCAGATAAGTACAGTCCAATTTAAGCGAAATCGGCTGCCAAGTTGACTAAAAAAATTTTCAATGATTATTTGTAATATAATATAAATCATTTAAGTTTAAGCGAATTATTCTCGTTTCAAAAGTTTCTTGAAGATCTTCCATTCTGACATTAAACTCAATATTTAAAAAAATATATCTACAGGAGCTTGGCGCCAAATCTTTTTACCGTATTGTAGACAAAATAAAAGTAAAAATAATTCATACGTGAATAATCGATGTATGGATTATCCGTAATTATTTTTTGCAAATATAATTTCCCATACAAAAATAAAAATATCATAACAGATCGCTTTTGTTCTCTTTGTGAAAGACGCCGCATAATACAGAGGGCCTACTAGCGGATAATCGATTCGAGGAGATGTAGGTAGCTTAACGTAGTGTGTTGCACTTTTACAGTGGCGTGCCAAGCGCCAAGCACAGCCTTTTTTTGAACCATGTTCGTTCTAAAGTAGAGCATATGGATCTATACAGTGTGAAGATATCCACTCTGAAAGTGGAGTATAAGAATTTCTGTAATACGAAAACATGTCTTGACAAATTATTTTTCATCAGAATTAATTATCAAACAATTACTCAATTAAATAGGCATCCATTTTTGCTGGTATAAATGGGAATCAAACACGCATTCTCCGTATTTTAAAGTGCATAAAAGCTACAACTGGTGTTTTATTATATAATATCGATATGATATTCATTTAATTAATAAGTTATTTAAGAAAAACCGATAAAAATGATAACGTGGAAGTCCTTTTTATTGGTTGCAAATTTCATAGACTATCCTTTTCTAAACTTTAAAGCTAAATTCAAACAGTAATTTGGCATTTTTAGCTTATAACCTTTTGATAGGATGTGTATTGCGTTGTATACATTGTGATTATCAAAAGTTATTTTTAAAAACTGAAGGTTACGTCGTTTTTCCATTTCACAGTCGATATGAAACAAAATTGTGACTGACATAGCACAGAAATGTTTTTCACAGAATTTTTTTTTGAAAATCAAAATCTCCAAGCTTTATTAAAGTTATCATGAATTAAATTGTTAAATATAACGTCTAAATTTTAAATAGTTTATCTTAAAATATTGTTAATTGAATCACAATATTTGATAAATACGTGTAAAACAGTGTTCCCCCCAATTTTAATAGATATATATGAGCCAACACTGGAATGCTGAAGAGAGGTAAGTATCGTATTAGTTTTTATCGATATTTCTGTATTATAGATAGATCAATGAATACAATACTGTATCAAAAAGTGTTTAACTAAGCATAATAATTGAAATAATAACATGAGCGGTTTCAGTCTTCAATACGTATATTTTATCGTTTACAGCTGCTCCACGAAAAAGCATCTATTAGAATAATATTTACCAGTGCCGCACCGTGATTAGAAGGTGCCTACTTGAAAATATTTTTTTTTGTATAATCTTTTAATATAAAATAAGTTTTTTATACGGGTATGTTATTTTTTTATACTACACTTGTTTTTCATTATAAAAAGGCGCTCGTCATATTCAGGCGCCCTTGTGTGCTGTATAATCTAAATTGTTAATTATAGACTAGAAATAAAAAAAGTATTATTGACTTAACGTATACAGTCTCTTGTAGCTCATACAAACATATCAGAGAATTAATTAAATATGGTTTATGATTGTTCATTTTTGGTACGTCTTATATAATTGAATTTTTGTATCGTTTTTACGCCTTTAATAACATATTAAGCTAATTTTTATTTTATATAATATTTATTTTTTATTTCAAACGTTAAAAAGATTACAAATTTAAGGCTTAAAGCATTCACAATATGGAATAGAATCATTGATTTAGTCCTAAGCAAAAAAAGTATTATGTCGGAATTTATTAAAAATAATCTGTCTTGTCATTTGCAAAAATACATACATATCCTTTATTTCTGGCGTCTAGATCTTCACATTGTATAGACCTATAGACTCATATCCCATAATTCCTATTTCGGAGGGAGCAGACATGCTATAAAAAAGTGATTCTAAACTTGAAATCATAGTTAAAAAAAATAAAGCTGATTTTTTTTAAAATCTGCAATTTTATTAATCGCTTCATTTAAGAACTAATTTTTTTGTTTGAATTAAAAACAATAATACTGTGTCTCCTTCTTCTTCATCTAACTACCCTCACAAAGATATATTATCATTTTAAGTTTCGTGGGATTTTTTAAATCTTGTTCCTTCGTCCATATCAGTTCACTTTGGAGGTAAAATATAATTCGTAAATGAGACTGAAACGAGATTATTCAGTTAAAAATAACATAAACGTTATATTAAGTAATAAGATTTTGAAAATAGATACGCTAAAAATAGTAAGCGGCTAGACATAAAGACTTATGAATTATCCATGGTCAATTTGGCGCTAAAACTTACAAATTTAATGTACTCGCCGAAAGTGACTACCTGCCTTGAAACTTTGGGCTTTTTATTTTTAAAATATTTTTAACAAGCATTTCATTATATGGCAACAAGACTCGGCGGATATCTCCCCGGATAATATTAAAATTAATTATGCTTATTTTTTATTATAACGTGTGCGCTCCGAAAGTGGAGCATATAAATCTTAACAGTTTGAATATGACCGCTCCATAAATTTAACACGAATCTTCTCATTTTAGAGACTTATTTTTGTCAGATTTTTCCACGTAGATTGCTTATCAGACAACTACTCAATCCATCAGGCAGCCAGTTTTGTTTATTTGGCAATTGAAAATTCTACAACAGTTAGGATCTTGACTTCAAATGCCTCTACAAAGCGTATTGAATATACGATAAATATTTTATGTCTTATTCTAAGACAAATACATTACTGTAGTGAATGATTTCAAAATTCATATTGAAACCAATAAATAATTGTTAATATTGTAATTTATTTTAGTTGATTTAATTTATCATAATGGATAATTTATATCTATGTTAGCCAAGAGGTTCGTGTGTGCACTTTGGAGTTGGAAATTGAGAGTTTCATCTCCAAACATACTAGGCTTAAAAAAACTTAAGGATGCAAGACTTGATGCCCAGTGAGTTGAGCAATTGACTGAAAATCAATTCTCATGAAAAAATCTGTCAAGACATGTCTTCAAATTATGTAAATCCATATGGTTAATTTTGTAGCAAATTGAAGAAGAATACACGAAATGTATATTGTTGCACAATACACAATATTTTGATAAAAAATTAAAAATTTAAATATTTTCTCATATGAGTATTATACTCTGTTATTTGAGTAATTATATTCACACTTTCAAGACGCATAAGCTTCATTTCGGAACGGACATTGTTTAGTAATCAATAAAGTGGTTACACCTTTTTCACTAGATTAAATTCCTTCATACATATCATTATTTCGAATGCTTTATTTTATATAAATCGATGGCCTAGCGTACAAATGTGTTAAGCGCGATTTTAGGCATAAGTAAGTTAAGTACATTTTCCATATCACTCAATACCATAATTCGAGTGATATTTCACTTACTGTTGTCATAATTTCCAATACGTATTAGTTGTAATCAATACTTTTATTATATAATAAACTTTACTCCAATTGAATAATCTTTCACTTTACACGTTTGTGCGCTAGGCCATCGAAATATAAATGTAAAATATATTGATATTAATGTTACTGTCAATATGGGAATATTGATTTTTCCATCAATTTATAAAATACACCTATTTCAAATACAAAATGCTATTTTCATATGAATGCTATAGCAGTGTATCACGCATACGAATAAGGATTATTTCTACACACACACACTGACATGTAGGTATATAATCCAAACCACTGTTTGTCTACAAAGTAATCCCCAAACATTTAGCGACAAGGAATGCTAAAAGCAATTTCTACGTAACAAGCTTATTCAAAGCTTCGAAAGCTTTATAGCAAAGTTCCCCTTAACGCAAGGGACCCGTTGGTGTATTTTTGCATGAGGAAATCTTGTGCTTTTGTAACATTTCGATTTACGGATCGTTTAATTATAATGATACGCCGCGCTTTGAAATAAAATGCATTAACGGTTCTGAAAGTGTATGTAACACAATTATTCAAAGGGTTTTCAAACTTTAAAAACTTTCAAACAATTTTTTTTTTGACTTTGCACTTAAGCTGAAAAATAATTTGAAGTAAACTTACTTTTTTGCCAGTAAAAAACATAACATAAGTAATTATTATTTTATAATTGTAATACAAAATTCGTATTAGATTATTGTAATACATAAGGTTTAAATAATTCATTTAAAACATGTTTAAATTATTTTCAACATATTTAAAAATATTTAAAATCAAACAAATAAATTCTATTCGAAATAATATCCGCCTTGTTTAATCACCATAGTAAACTTTGTTCAATCAATAGCAAAAGCATTTAAATAAAAAATATTTTAAGCCAGGGATAGTCAGCTTATTTCACATATTATATCTAACTTCATATATTAAAACCTATTCAGAATCTGTCGTCAATACGCCACGTTTGGTGCATGCGCTATAGTTTTGCCACCTCTGTTTTAAACCATAACTGTTCCATTTTTTTTCATTTGAAATCCATTTAAAAAATCCTCTCCCTTACTGCAAATATAATTCGTATTTTACATCTTTTTTACTGAATATTTTTTATCGCTCCCACTAGACTTTCAAATTATAAACTAAAACACTAAATTTTGTTTAAATTTTGTCTAAAAATTGTTGTACACATGTGAAATAATTAAAAAACTTCAATCGTTACGACAGAAAAAATATTTGTAACAATAGTAACGGCAAACTATTGAATATATATGATATGTTGTGAATTATTTTCAAGGTAAATATTGAATACGAAGTCGATGTTTATTTAAGCACTCATTATCACTTGAAAATATCTTTGTGGAAAAAACCAACTTTAGTAAAAAATTGTCTTTTTTTAAATTAATTCCTCTATTAATTTTAATATATAATATTAACTTTCTACCAATGATTATTAGATATCCGTTCTTATTTTATAATTTCCCTTCTCAAATATTTATTTATAACGTGTATGAGGGTACTAAAAAGAGTCTTCATTAGAAAAACGTTTCAAGAAATAATAAAACCATGGTCGTTGATTAACGAATAAGTAACGTATACTGGCCTCATAAGCAATGGCAAATATAAAATTTTGATAGTAGAGAGTTTATCATATTTTTCAATGAAAGTCAACGTTTTTAGTAAAAAGACAATAAATGTTTTATACTTATAATTAAAGACATTTTTGGGAATGTAAAAATACGTTATATATTATGAATATGGTAAATAAATGTGATGATTTGTTTAGTAAAATAAATAATTCTCCATGTATTTTCTTGTGATAATTCCATAATTTTGTCTAGTATACTTCATGCTTACTATTTATAGTTTTATTGCTTATCGGGGCAGAATGCTGCCCTGCTCAGTAAAAACACAATATCTTGTGTGTAATTAATTTTCTATGTAGATATTGTGATTTACTTAACAAGGCAGTATAAATATGCGATGTTTGCAGTTTGTAGTATTATTATAATTGTTCACGTATTTGAGGAGTCGATATTTGAGTAATTTCGAATAATTTGTTTTAATTATCTGAAATTATAATTTAAAAAAATATTTTAAATATTTAATCCGAATAAGTTTGAATTTAATAAACTCGTATTAAGTTTATGGCAAAGTTGTCAAATCATAACGAAGCATTTAGAGCGATAACAATAATTTCCATTTAATGGCTCGGGATAATAATGTAATTTCCTCCGTGATCTCGAGTAGAAGTTTGCACCGCCCACAAAATAATGTGCCCTCGCAGGAGCGAAGCCGAGTCAACAGGGGGGGCCAAAAAATGGGCTATGCTCTAATAGTCGCCGAAGAAATTCCAACACCTAACGTGTCAGCTAAAAACGCGCCGGCAAATGAAATCTGGCTTCCACCGCGCGAGCAAATTTCTCCCCTGACAACCCTTAACCAATTCACTGCGGCAAGCTTAGAAATAATTAATTTATCATGCCTAAATGAATTTTCATAACCAAATTATAATGCCTCAACGTATCGAGTATTATATTAATGTAAACTCAGCTGTACACTATTTTTTATACCATTTTCGCTCCCAAAATAAAGCATATGGATCTACACAGTGTGAAAATATCCGCTCTAAAAGTAGAACGTCTAGTAAAACGTCTTGACAGATTATTTTCACGAGGATTTTTTGTCAGACAATTACTCAACTCAATAGGCATCCAATCCTGCATTTTGCGATTTTTAAAATCCGACAGATGGGGATTCAAACCTGCATTCCCCGGATTGCTAGCGCGCACGCTATCAACTACGCTACCGGGGAGACAATCATCACATTTTAATATTCATATTTAAATGTACTTATTAGCATCATATTTAATTTCTCAATCCATGGCATTCAGTCTTGCATTTTTTGGATTTCTAAAATCTGTCAGTTGAAAAATCGAACTAGCACATTCCGGGTTGATAGGCACGCACGCTACCAACTACGTTACCGCTATACTAAACTATTACTGTAATTTTAAAGTTTTTATATCACATTAAATACTCTCATTACTCTCATAGTAATTTAAAGGAAGCTGTAAGTTTATGTACGCATTTTTTTCTAATTCACTCTTTTTTAAATCGATTTGTAAAATCTTTTCTACTCCTTCTAGTTACCAATTTTTGTCTATATCATATGTCTCTATCTTCAAAGTTGAAATTTAATAATTTAATAATAAAAAAATTACAATAAGGAACCTATTACGTGATAATTGAAGATAATCTAGCCAACGGTAAAAGTCAAATCTTGGTAATGTTATATGACAAAAGGTCTAAATCAAATAATTCACAAATAAATATTTTAAATACAACAAAAAGTATATATTATGCGAAAAATTATCACGCACATTGGTTTTCAGTCTTAAATAAAAAGATGCCAGGGCGGTATTTAATTTTAACCCTTCATGTCACCATGATCACTCCGAAATTAGAGCATACAGATCTACCCACCATCCACCCGCCCCGTCCTTGTCTGGTCTTAATCAGGCGTATCCCGGAGCTCTAATATCGAAAAACGATCTACTTTATTTGACAGGAATGTCCCGGGAGTAAATATAAGTTACCCAAGACTTAAGTGTGCTGAAGTTAAAAGAAATATAACGCTATATAGTGTGAATATATCCATTTCGTAAGTAAATATATATCTCTGCAATGTGAAGACTTTTTTACGAAAATTGGTTTTGAGTGCTACATTTTTGGATTTTTAAAAATCCGATAGATATGGGTTTCGAGCTCATATTCCCCAGATTACGAGAGACGCACGCTTACCCGTACGATCCCGGGAAGACCTTTATAGTTTTGTAAACAAAAATCTTATTTTGAGTTTTTGGAATTAAAACAATATATATTCATAAAGATGGTCAAATGTTAGTTAGCAAACAATTAACATAAAGATATTTTTTATATGTGCTTGAAAATCAATGTTCATGTCAAAAAAAGTAACGTAGCGGCAGCAAGGCTCGAAAAAAAATATCAAGTATCAAGGTTTTGGCCTGCGTTGGCTCCAATACGCTACTGATAACCCATTTTTTTGAATTATTATTTGTACTAGTCTTGTATATTTTAGTAACAAATATCACGTGTTATTATAATCTATTGCATTTCAATGCTAATCGAGAATATTTTTTACCTATTATTTATGAATAACCCTTTCGAATAATTTTCAAATTATTGATTATTTTGGCTCGATTTTATTAATAAAATAATATTAATCATTTTTTCATTAAATTTTTCAAAAGTTAATTTTAATAATAATTTTTTGAAAAATTTATGCCAGAATTGTGTCTATATTATATTATTCAAGGTGTTGAATGGTTAAAAATATTGATAAAAAAATGTTAAATAGAATTGAATTTATATTGAAGATATAAAGAGCTTTATATTAAAAAAAAACAGCATATCTGCTTATGTTTCGTGATTCAAACTTAAATACTATTCATAATATGGCATTCAATATTCCCGCAGAAGCTTTCAGAAATAATGATTCTTAGAAGAAAAACGAACTGACCCCATTGTCACTGAAGATTTGATAGATTATTTTTTTTCATATATTAGTCACTAAATAACGGTATTTTTGAAAAATAATTGTTTGCCAATAGGATCTTTAAAACATTCAAACGTAAATGTTCAACGCACGACTTCTGTGCTTATAGAATTAAGATAACGATTTTTAGGGACAATTTGTGTCCATGCGCCAAAGTGAATTAGGCGTTATTTTTAAATTGCTAAATTCATTAATTCAGTAACTATATTTTATTATTATTCATATAAAAAAAAAATTAAATTTATGCATATTTAAATGGTTTTTAAGGTATCTAAAACTGTCGAAATTCTCGATGCTCTGTCCATCGTTGATCAGAAGATTATCAATTGATTAATTATTTAATTAAGATATATTTAACTATAATTTGCGTTAGGAGTTTAAAAGAGTTTTTGCAAAATTATTAATAGCAATATTATAATTTATAAAATAAATTTCTACATTATTGTAGCTTTTTGTGTTCACGGCATGATTTGGTGGAAGTATTAGTATATTATTTATAGTTAATATGGCTGGTGCATACATTAGTAATGTTTGAGTTAAGGTTTTGTCATTCAACGAATCAATTTGACTTACTTCAAGCATGCTTTATTGGCAAAAGCTTTTCCATCGTCGATTGAAAATAATAGATTTCACAAGCAGAGAGGCACACAGTGTCCAGAAGAGTACATAAAGATAATGTGTCATATTTGTAGTAAAATATATTTGTGTAGCTAATGAGTAATTAAAATAAGAATAATTTTCTATAATTTTCTCCACTAGTTGACGTGTTAATAAGCCTGAGTTGGAATATGGAAAGGGAAGGAGGCGCTTGTTAGGGGATGAAAAAGAGACCATACCTTCCATCCCTCTCACGAGAGGGTGTGTTTTCAAAGCGCACGCCCCTTGACTGTGTACATTCCACCCTTGCAAAGACAGCAATGCAACGAGCCTATATATTCACCCTGTGACAGCCGCGTGGAAACACTAGCAGTTGACAGGATACATTTTGCATTTAAATGTACAATTTTCATCGACTGTCGATACAGAAAATACTTGTTTCCCAGTCTCGCTGTAAAAGTGGCCAAATAACTTTTATTTTAATCTAACGTTGTGATTAAAAACAAGTGTTTCTTTTAATAATACTAAATAAAACATCAAAAAGTCTATGTATTGTCATAAAACATGTATCATATCGAACATCTGTGTGAAATTAATAGCATATTATTAATATTTGTGTGATATTTTATTTTAATCAAACAATAATCAGTGTAAATTCGAATGCATAAAATAAGTGCTTTACAATTTGATATCAATACAGTAATTTAAACACTTTTGTGATAAATACTGAAAATTTTTGTGACGTTAATATTACGGATTTTAAATAATACTATTTATTGAATGAAGGTAATATATATAAACATTTTATATTTTTTATTGTGGTAAATACATGTAACAAAGCGTTTTTAGTTATATATTTGAATATACGACTCTTTTATAGTATCTTTTCTATATAACAGATAGGTTATATTATTTGTGATGGATTTAAAAAGTATTTTAATAAAAATCGTTACTAGCTTAGACGCAGATATATTCTAATATAAAAAAAAAACATACACATATAAACAAAAACTATATATTTGCCGTAAGAAATTATAGATCTAAAATAAATCAGGCAAAGTAAAGTAATGAGCATTATATGATTAATGTTATTTTCAATCTTTGAAATAGTTAGTAATTAAATATTACATAGTGTTGAGGTACATTTTAGTATGAATGGATGTTTAACTATCGTGATAAAAATATCTGTTTGAAAATCAAAGAAAAAGTTTACCAATAGGTGTTGGTAAACGAACTAGAATCTTTTTTGCAAAAGCTTTGCAATTATATTGGTGTGGGAGCTTTTGCAATGAAAAAGCCCTGACGCGAGTAACGAATAGTGAAATTTACCTGTGATTGCCCGGCGGGAGTTTGCTGCAACAAACACTCACTACCTGCCTGCCTGCCCATTGTTTTTCGAAATAAAGCCTCCAGGCAAATACCGTGACACTTATCGACTTGTTGCAAATCACTTTGACGGTATTATTTGTTCACTGAACACATATATTAAATCCGGCACGCGAATAAAATGCATCAATTTTCTATACTAAATAACTTAATATTATAAAAGCTTCGAATAGTATACATTAAGATTTAAGATAAGCTTCTTATTTATTGTACATACAAATTTCTATGAGTAAACCTTTATAATAGTAGTTTTTGAAAGTAACAAGTCTTGATATACTATAGAAGAACTGCATTGCGATATACCAATAAATATAACGTATTATATATATTGCATATCGGTAAAATTAAATAATACAAATAAAATTTTGATTTTATGTTTTATATGTATTTAAATCACGCTAACACGTTTATTTAAGTGAATTGATAAAGAGTTACGATTTCATGTTAAACTTTTAATGATAAATTAGTAACAAAGTTATGTAGTTTTAATTAATCATTAGGGAGACATTTTTATTTTTAATGATATTGTGTTGTTATTAAGGATATGGATGTAGAGTTGAAAGTTTATATTGCATTTGAACAATACGATCAAGCATGTAACCTGTCGACAAAATCGTTTTTTGGTTAAAATGTATTGTATTACCAACATCACGGATAGTGCAGATTGTTTTCCGGCCTCTTAAATATTGGGTTTCATAGACTTTATTATTATATTTAAAAAATAAACCCTCTAGTAGGGTGCGGGATGAAAAAATCGTTCGACAAAGCTTAAATGTAATCATCGATCAGATAAGATCATGGAAACACTGTGACGTTGTGATGCGAAAGACCGCATAGTGTTTGTGAGTTTTTTTATTTTATTTTGTGGGTTGGTACCGATAATTTGATACTTTAGAGCCACCCTACAGATTTTAAAAATGGAACAAACCGATAAGAAACGATCAAATTTTCATCGCTGATAAGAATAATGCGGTAAATTGGATTCTAAGCCATCGCCACGCGTCAATGCGCGCGAGGATATTTAATATTAATTTCATGTGGGCACACTGTGCAGGAACAAATTAGGCATTTGAATATTCATGAATTACAAACCCTACCCGTTCATTTGAATTTAATCTATTTGTTGTTGAGTATTAAAAGTCTTCTGCCAAAACATCGTTGTATCTCATACAGACATCTAACCGGCAGATGTTTCTATCGCCGTGTTTTTAATATAATACAAAGTTTGGGCATTATAATATTGTGAGTAATGCAATAAAGTTTGAATATTTTAAAAGGCGGGCTGGTTAATTTGACTGTTGAACACAATTTAGTGCCAACTGATTTTTGAGATAAGAAATGAGGGAGTTTTGTTGAGGATAGAAGTTGATTGTTGCTAATAAATTGTATCCTTTTTTTAACAGGGGTCACATACAAATTACTCGTTACAAAGGCTGCGGAGTACAATAATAACATATTATCAATAAACACATCTGAAAAAGTGATTGAAAACTCAAGTTGCAATTAGTGTTTTTAAATTTACCTACTTGTCGATATTTTACAAATATTATTGTCAGTAAAAAAATTAAATATATATAAAACTAACAAATAAATTAAGATTGAATGTCTAAATAAAAATAAGCAGTGTTTTATTTAAACGAAAAGCTTACATAAATACAGATTTAATTTGTGTATTTAAAAATAATATAGATGATAAAATATTTTTTTAATGACGTAAATAATGAAGAAGGTTTAAAAAGTGTTTAAAAGAATTACAAAATGAGCACATCATCATCTTTAGACGACCATGAAATTGAAGTTAATGTCGTCTCGGAGCCGAACAGTCCTGAGCCTCCAAAGTTCAGATCAGTCAACGTCTTACTGGGACCTCATTCTCCTCAAAATGTAGCCCAGAACTACAGTATAAACGGCGGAAGAAAGTCGCCGGTCTTTATATCGAAAAATCATGAATCTAAAGTGATCGATTTAGGAAAATTTCGCGACCAGCATAATAGTTTTAGATCAAATAGTCCTGGATACACATATAGTCCTGAAAATACATCTTCGGAGGCAATTAAAACAGGACAATCTAAAGAAAGAAGTTTGTTACATAATAACAAAATTAAATCTCAGGATATATCGCCGGATAGTCCAAAGGATAAGGAATCGTTAGAAAAACATTTAATTGGTGCAAATCTTAAAATGAAAGAAGACATTGCTAAAGACGTAACGCGTAATTCTCCCAAAATGGCGGCCGGACAGACATCAGGTTACACGTCGTTTTCGATATCTAGTATATTGAGCCGGAACGAGCCGAGAAGATCTGGTCTCCAAGGTGGAGGGCCACGAGCTGCTACCCCTCCGAGAGCCATGCTGGAGGCTGCAGCGTTGGCCGCTCACCATCTGCATTCCTGCTCTGATGCTGCGATGTTATCAAGGTAAGAGATGAAAGCTTTATTTTAATTTTATTGACGATATATTTGTTTACGATTTTTATGTAAATATCTTTATTCCGTTATATAGGTATATACTATATAAGAATTATAATAAATTATATTGTGTATACATTAATATTTTATGGATTTCAGAATATTTACAAACGTATATTTTAGTCGGCTACATAAATAAAAACGTCATATCAGAATGTACAATTTAATAAAATAGAATTAAAACTGATATTTCAGAAATCTGCTCTTTTGGTTTGAAGTTTGCGTCTTATTTATAACATTTTTATATATAAGAATACGTATGTTTATATATGTCAAACAGTATCCTCCATTTCAATGAGCTTTACGGGTTCTAAGTACTTCAACAAAATGTATTTTAAGTCTAAGTTTAATATCTTATGTTTTCAGTGTATATCTGATACGTTAAACTAATTAAAATTAATTGTATGTTAGTTTACTATTAAAACTAGATATACTTACACATACATATATATTATTATATCGGCTCTGTAAGTGAATTATATGAAAATTTAGAGTGTATACATTATGTCAAATCGAGTATATGAATACATCACATTTTAAGGACTTCGATAAACTTAACAGGTTTTTTCACAAAGATGGTTTGTCATTCAATTGCTCAATTTATTAAGTGTCCAGTCATGCATCTTTGATTATTTTTAAATTGTTAGAAATTGTGAGATTTGAGCCTGTGATATCCAGCACCGAAGCGCTCTCACTTATTTCACGGCTATCGGAGTTATTTAATATATGTACCGGAATCGAATAAAATGATTTATTTAAAATATATGTATCCATTTATCTTATCATTTTACTTCAACTTGGTATTTTAACAGCCGTCGGACAGAGACATTCAAAAGATATTATAGTACTGAAGTAAAGTAAATAAAATTTCTTTCAGTCAAGGCGTAAAGGAAAAATTGAAATTAAATATGATATAATTTTTTTATAAGAACTTCTTAATTAATACTTTTTAAAAATTATGGCTATGTTGTGTATTGCAGTTTTTAAAAATGATTTTATTTTTGATATATCGGTAAATGAGAGAATAGACTTTTTGTTAATGGCATGGTCCAGTAAACTGCTTCATATTTCATAATCAGGGCCATGCGGTATTTTTTTTCAATATGATGCAAATCTTCGAAATGCTGTCCTTTGAACGTAATATATAAAAAATAGCCTTTGTCTGTGATCAACTAAGGATATGTAGTCTAGAGTGGAAGCCAATGTAGATTCGACAGAAATACATGACAGATTTCTTAGATTTATTTGGCTTATTGAATATCTTGTTTTGATTTTGCTTCTTATGCTGCTCGCTTAGGGTGCCGCCTAATGCGGTTGCTTCTATGTATGATACGGTCCTGCCCATAATAATAAAATAATTTAAAAGGTATAAAACCTCAGATACCCGATAATTAATAAGACATACGTATATAAATCTTCACATTACGGTGACCAACATGCTTTAGATGGCTACAAGTTCATAGTTACTAATTAAGTAATATTTAACATAATAATACAAAAAATGGCTTATTTCATAATTTCTACTTTCATATCTACCCCTTAAATAAACTTTATATACATCACATGTTGTCTTTGAGAATACCTGTCACCAGTATTCTGTCACCATCTTCCCAAGATGTAACAAGATTTTATACTCTACCGAGTCCATTATATAGATAATTTAGTAGCCTTTTAAGATGCTGGTTAGCTTGGGGAATAATTGGATCAGGTTAAGACTCTAGAGGCATCTGGAAGATGGGGCTGAACCAGGTTTAGCATTGCAGCTTCACTTTTGTTGTAATCAATGACTGCATTATCCGTTTTTTATATAGATATTGTCAATTACATATCAAAACAATTTATACATTTGTTCATTATTTTAGATTATGGGAGTTCTTTAAGAATATTTTCTACTTTCATCTTAGCTACGTTTTTATTATCACGTGAAACGAGGGATTTACATCGTGTAGTGAGGTAAAGGGCTGTGTCATATGATCCTTCCGCCATTTGCAAAACGCCGAATAATTTGTCTTGGATCTGTCCCCTAAATTGGGACCCTAATAAAAACAAGCATTTGGGTACGAGCCCCGTCTCTTTACCGGTACGACATGACTTGTTTACAACCCCTCTCTTTTCTCGTTCTTGGCCAAATTAGACGTTTACCCAACCCTCTTATAAGGACTCTGAAAAGCAACCCTTAACTTAATCATTTAGTAGCTACATAGAGATTTTGAATAGCGGAAGATTTAACTCACTGCATTTGATAAAAAAAAAACAATGAAGAATATTCCAATTTAAAAGTAATTGAATGTTGTGAAGAAATAATTCTTTCAACTAAATTTGTGTGATTTTTTAAATTATTGAACAGTATACTATAACAGCTTTATTTATATGATACAAAGCTATGTAATTATACTATAAATTGACTATTGTTTAAAAATAAATCGTTCATATATAGTTAAAAATATATTCTGAATTATTTAAAACTGGTAAACTTCCATATGTGAGATCACTGTTA